>JAHBCN010014646.1:0-22251 GCA_019359885.1 Listronotus oregonensis
CGGTGCCTGAGATATATCCAGAGACTTTATCAGGACACCCTGTATATCGGAAAACTATTGTACTGACTGGTTTATATTGTTGTCAAAATATTTAAATGTAAATAAAACCGTTCTTAGGATCAAAGATTTTTACTTATTTATTGCTTTATATATTTTTCATTGAATTGACCCTTAATGGGTTAAACCATACTATGTTTAATTTTAAATTAAACTTTTATTTTTATATTGACTTCTATTTTCTTTGTCATTGTTTTAGCATCAATATTTATAAGAAATAAAGTAAAGGATTTACCAAAATTTATAGCTGCAGTATATAACCCTAATTAATAATTTTATTACTAATATTAAAGTTTATTTTGAAACGCAATATTCCCTAATTACGTAAAGTAAATTAAATGTTGGTCAAAAATGTTCCTCTTTAAATATTCCAAAGTTGTTACGGACGGACAGATAACTCCTTAACATTGGCGAGCTCATAACGGCTTCAACTTAGAATTAATTTTAATTTGGCTAGTTGGGTCAATTTTATTTCTTCATGGCTACCTCTGAAATGCCGTGAGCATGTTTGTATACCGCAAATATTCTGTTAAGGAAAATGGTAAATTAATTGTGTTTCGGTTGGGATATGGCTTATAATTTACATATATATAATGTGCGTTGTATCCTCTTAGAAGACAATAGCGACCTCTAATTAAGCCATTTATTGATTATTACACAAGAAGCACACCAGGTATAAAAGTATTGTATCATTGAAGTTTCGTGTATTTGTTTTTTCGGTATTAATAATTTTAAAAAAATTACCACACTTAAATTACGGATTATACCTAGCTTTACCTTTTTAATGTACATATATCAAAGAAGTACAGTGGTATACAGAATATAATAGATATAAATAATCTGGTGTATCTGTCATATTTTGCACATTTTAAGGCCACAGAATAAATGCCGCAAGTCACCACATCTTGCACTGCAACCATAGATAACCTAACTTTAGATATGTAATGGATAATCGCATTTATGGTAAGTTTATGCTAACGCGCACTAAACAAACCATAGTGTCATTTGACATGCGTATTTAAAAAGCAGGACCAGTGCCGGACTTAGAATCAATTAAACGCGTGACTGTCGACTCTACACGGTTTTATGTCAGTTCAAAAACGATAAAGTTTGAACGCTTTCTGTATAGTTAAAGGGTTTTGCTTTGTTTGGGGATCAGTAAAGGGATCGTGGCATACATTGTCACCTGTCGTTTATTTGACTGGACTTGCTTATGGCCGTACAATAAACGGTTTTGATCGGCGCGGAGAGACCGACCAATCAGCACGCAGTGCGGGGTATATATATATATATATATATATATATATATATATATATATATATATATATATATATATATATATATATATATATATATATATATATATATACTATATGAGCTTGGAGGTTATACCTATTCTTTCTTTCTTGCACAAATGTTCGTCCAAGCGGCAGGTGCTCTATATATATGCTCAAATACTTTTATCTTGTAACCATGGTTACTGACATAGATTAATGCACATTTTTGTTAGTACAGGCGAGACTTGTCTTCTTCGCCGTCGCAAGACAAAGTTCAAGACCGGGGTATGCTAAGACCAAGACCAAGACCAAGAGAGGAGTGCAAGACTACGCAAGACCAAGACCGACCTGCAAGACTCTTGTACTTCTGCGACATTTTTTAATATTATAATATTCAATTTTATATTCAATATACAGAGGTATTTTATATAGATATGACAACAAATTTGTCGAAAACTGTCAAAAAAGGTGATTATTCAATGAGTAACAGGTTTTTTAATAAAATAATAATCAAATCGATCACATTGTTCTTTTATACAGTTCTGTAACAACGATAACGAGTAAATTCAACAAAATGTTTTAAAAGTAATAAGATGGTGACTTACTTAATGGTCCGACAAAGCTTGAAATATCCGAAACCGTTCACGACATAGAAAAATCAGGGGTACAAAAGTTATGGAAGGTGAAAATTACTTTTATAATCCTTTTTTTTAATTAGTGATGGATTAATAAAAATATATTTGTTATGTCATATAGGAATACTTTTTATATAAATGGAATATAAATATTGCTTTTAGACGAAAAAGCCAAAACAATGCCATAAAAATAATGACGTCATTTTTGTCAAACCGAAAATAATATTTAAAAATCATCTACGTCCACATTGTTCCTATATGACAATTTAACTATTTCCAGCATAATATACAGGGTGGCGATTTTTTAAATAGGATTTTTCGCTATAAATTTTTAATTTTAGGTTAAAAGCTAAAAAAAAAGAAAGTTTTTTTGAGGGGCAGTGAATTCTTTGAAAAATATATATGCTTTGTCAAACTATTGGGCCACCTTGTATATTATGCAGGATATTTAAAAAGTATTTGTACAAATTTTGTACGGCAAATATTAGACTAATTTAAAGATAAATCGTTTGTATGAAGTAAAAAGTCTCTTGAATAACTTTTTTTTAAATCAGAAACCAATTGTTCATATATCGAATTATTTTTACGGAAATTTCACATCTAGTTGATATTAACAGTCTTTTTTTTTGTGCTTACACAGTACCCAGTTTTGTATTTGCTTTAATTTTATATGCTTCTTAAAAAAAAAATAATTCTTATCACTTAAATGTTTCTAGATGCCACCAAATGTATAAAAGCAGGTTGTGTCTCAATTTAACCCGAAATGGAGTTTTATAAATAATCCTCTACAATTAAAATATGCATTTTAATCAAATAATTTGAATGTACGTGTAATGTTAAAATTGGGATATTTTAAAATTTTAAAGAAAAAAATAGGGTTTCAAGTTTTATTTTTTATTAAGTATTAAAAAAATATATTTTATTCAAAATTGCTTAGTTTAAATTATTACTACCAAAAAAAAGCAAGACCAGCAAGACTCCTGCAGCAAGACCAAGACTAAGACCAAGACCGGGTGGTGCAAGACCAAGACCAAGATCTTCTTTTGGCTTGCAAGACCAAGACCAAGACCAGGCTTGCAAGACCAAGATAAGACCCAGACTACCCCGGTCTTGGTCTTGGTCTAGCTTTGCTCATCACTAATTTTTGTTCAGATTTTTTCAATCCGAAATAAACAATTATAGTGATTTTTTTTTAATTATGGTTGTGTTACAAAAATACGTATTGATGAAACAAAAAGTTAATTTTTAGATAAGCCACAAGAGTCATGTTCAGTCGCATTCTCCATTTTTTTTTTTAATAACTACAACGCATCCAGTTGTAAACCAGTGTAAAAATTCGTGGCTTTCCATAGCTGTAGCATTTAAAAGAACAAAAGGAATTTAAGGAGCTGACAATGGATAATATGGTCATTTTCGTTTGAGAATAACACATAATCAAACCAGTGTGTTTCACTGGTTTAAAAAACCAGTAACCGTGGTTTTTTAAGCAGTGCAACGAATTTTAATAAGGTCCAAATTATTATAAGTCTATTAAGTTCTTGTATATGACAGAATAAACCTCGTGACTTATTAACACGTCCTACGCAAAGTTGTTTCTTGGAAAGAACTATGCGGAATATTAATAATAATTCTGACCTAAACAAGAAAATTAAGACTTAAGACTTTATAGGAGTACATTTATTTAACGTAAGGGTTGGCTTCTTAATCACTAATTTTTTTAGATAAGTTTTTTAATGAAATAAACAAAAACAATTTTTAAAATTTGGTTTGTGTTACAAAAATAATATTAAAACAAAAAGTTAAATTTTTAGAAATTAAAATAACATGTCAGTAAGCTTTTTCAACTTTTTTAAAATACAAAAAACCAATAACCTTTTAGTCTAATTTTAAAACACAAAAGTCAATTTTAAAACAAGGTTTAAATTTGTTTGAAACAAACTAATAAACCAGTGTGTTTCACTGGTTTAAAAAATCAGTAACCGTGGTTTTTTTAACAGTGTAATATATATTTTGTTTAGGTGTCACTTTTAAACGAAAATGAACGAATTTTAATAAGGTTCAAATTATTATAAGTCTATTAAGTTTTTGTATATGACAGAAAAAACCTCGTGACTAATTAATACGTCCTACGCAAAGTTGTTTCTTGGAAAGAACTATGCGGAACATTAATAATTCTGACCTAAACAAGAAAATTAAGACTTAAGACGTTATAGGAGTACATTTATTTAACGTAAGTAATGATTTTAAAACTATTTTTTTTAGATAAGTTAATTTGGTTAATAAAATAACTAAAAACAATTTTTGTTTGTTTGACATGATATACAAAATAAAATATTAAATCAGATTTAATATGTTATTACTATTACAAATTAAAATAACCAGTGAATAAGCTCCTAACTTTTTTTAAAATAAAAAATACACAATAACTTTAGTCTAATAAACCACAAAAAAGTCAATAAAACAGTAAAATTTGTTTTGAATCTATAATTATATAGAAATTCTATTACAAATAACTAAATAAGTCAGTTCAAAAACTAAAAAATCTCACACAAGCGGTCAAATTCAAAACAAGGCGAAATATTAGCAAAATGGCGTCTAATTAACAAAGTACGGAACTGGCCGGCGACAAATGTGTAAATAAAAGGTTTGTTCTCACAGAAAATCCATAACATGTTTGTGACAGTTTTCAAACCAACGTTCATGCGCATATCCATTTTTGATTGGTTTCAAACTAGTTGTGTGAACAGCTGACAGATAAAAAAGTTATCAGCGGTTAACTTCAGGTTTGTTTTTGACATGATCGAAGAAGTGAAGAAGGAAGAAGCTAACCTGATATTTTGTTTTGGTTCGAAATGGATAACCATATTAATTCTCTTTCGTTAAATTTGGGAATAATCACTATAAAAAAATAGATTTTTCGGCCTGATCCTTTTCTCTACAAGATTTTCAAGATCAGAGCCCGAGTCCGTTTGTGTATGGAAAAAGTCCGAATTATCCGAAAAATCAAAATCACTTATTTTTATGCCTTGTCTTTTTAATACCAATAAATATAGATAGAAACAGCAAAACAGAAAAAACAACAAATAAACACTACTAGCAAAAAATAAGGTTAAGGCGCGCCTGATTTTTTATCTATCAAAAATACTACTACTGAGTACTGCGCATGCTTCTAACAATTTACTTGTAATGGATCCGCAAACTTTCCTGACAGTTTGAAAACCATCAGCAAAACGTGTGAGAACACCACCCAAGTGTTTTCAAACAATCCAGAAACTTTTGTGTGAACGCGGACAGTTGATTGCGCAGAATCCTGACAGTCTCTGACTGTTCCTGACTTCTGTGAGAACAAACCTAAAATCGATCAGCTAGTCCGTTCTTAAGACCCTAAGTGATGACTATAGCCACAGCGAACGGACACATTTTTTCGCCCATAAAATCTAACTTTTGAACCGCGCATCTGATACCCTTCACCGGTCCATATGAAGTCAGTGACTGCAACTGACTGCTTCAGTAATCCTTTGTCGCTTATCCTTGAAAGCCTACTTGTTTTTTTATACGATAGCTTTTAAATATGTTTATAACTTGTCAAAACAATTTCACTGAATATTAAGACACATCGAGAAGAACCACAATAATTTACATTATTACTCTTGGTTTTTTAAATTCTATTAAGCTAGATTTCTTAAAATCCAAGCTTACAAAAACTTTTTGCAAATTCATAATTCTAAAAACCGAGTCTGTTTTAGCAATTGCATAAAAAAATATTTTCTACTTAAATATCACTAAATATTTTTGGTCATTTTTCAGAATAGTTAAAACCTTTGTAAAAATTATTTTTACCCCCGCTTTTAAAAGAAAATGCGCAACTTTTTCCTAAACAATTTGCTGACAAATCTTTTTAATTTCTCTGTCAGTTTTTGATTATGGTTGCTTTAGTTTTTCACAAAATGTCAAAAAATAGGTTAAGTAGTTTAAACGCATCCGTTCTTCTTCAAATACCAAAAAATCTTGTAGATTAAATCAATCTTTCTAAAAAATGTGTTATTGGACTTACATCCATTTTTTTAAAATTTTTTATGAAATATATATTTAAAAAAGTTATTTATTTTAACGAGTTTTATACACAGTTAAAAAAGCCTCAACTTAGGAATCCTGTATATATATATATATATATATATATATATATATATATATATATATATATATATATATATATATATATATATATATATATATATATATATATATATATATATATATATATATATATAATATATTTTATGATATATATATATATATATATATATATATATATATATATATATATATATACAGGATTCCTAAGTTAAGCTTTTTTGATGTTTAAAAACTCGTTAAAATAAAAACTTTTAAATATACCTATTTTTCATTAAAAAAAATGGATGCAAGTTCAATAATACATTGTTTAGAACGATTGCCAGTATGCCATTTAATCTACAAGATTTCTTGGTTTAAAGGATGATGCAGTTTAACTAACTTCAATTTTAAATATTTTGTGTAAAAGAGTGACCGGGCAGCGTAATTACATACTATACTATTACTCAGAGCACCGGCAATAGAGGTTGCTCTGAGTCGCAGTATAGATTGTAGTGACGAATACACGCGAATTTTCACTTCATAATATACTACAGCCCAGAGCGGCGGTTAAAAATATTATATAAAATGCTGTATAGCATATTGTATCACTATGTAAATGTGTTGAAATTCTTTGGATGGGTACTTACAAAGGTATTTAAATGGAGGTTTTATTGCCTCCATAAAATTATCAGACAGATTTGTTTTGTTTAATGTCCTGAACTATCATAAATTATTATATTGATACAATACCTGCTTTAGCCTTACTCCCTTATAACTTTATAAAAACAAAAAGCATAATAACGTTTTTAGAGATAAGTACTACATTATGAGGGAGTTATTTCAAAGGTACGTAGAGGGAAGTATTGTCAGATTTCTCAAATGTAGGTTGTATCACAGTTGTATATTTTAAATTTTTAGATTTAAACTGGAAATCAACCAGTTTATTTAGTATTTAATTTCTCGAATTATTACAAAAAAATACACTTTTTTTAAATACGTGATGTACTTATTATATCTTGCTTAAAATAAAAGAAAATAAACTTATATGAATAAAACAAGCTTAAAAAAACGGGCATAGTTAATATAAAATAAAATTATGAAGATTAAACAGAATAAAATAAAATACCTATACATTAGTGAGATTTAGCACTACGTCTATTAACAAGGACCGCTTCACTTAAGGATCTTGAGGCTTTGCATTTCCTATTAAGATTTTCATTTTTGGCGGGCCTTCCAGCCTGAATCCTTTTGGAACCAGACGTGAGGCCAGGTCTTTTTGTGCGCCTACTAATTGATGTCGGTTGAAAGTTATTTTTTCCACGCCGAATATTTTTTATATTAGCAAATGCATGTAATAGTACTGTAGGAGTTTTAATTTTTACAAGACATTTATTTAGTCAAACGATAATATTTGTTGAGTCTGGTGATATGTTATTTTTAACCATTTCAATAATATTTGAAAATTTTTGGCTAAGTGCTGCTAAGCCTTCATTTTTTTAGTTTTAAGGTTTTCAGCTACTGCAAGAGGAGAAGTAGTTGAATTGCTAACATATGCCATTTCTTGGGAAAAAAACCATTACTAGGTGCTTCACAGTTAGATGGTTCTTTGGTGCCCTCATTAATAAACGTATCCATCATGTTATCAAAAAACATTTCATCAATATTATCCCCCATCGCTCATTTGGCCAAATTTTTTCTATCATTAGTGGATAATAAAGACTGCATATTATAGTCTGAAGATTAAAATTCTCCTCTACGGCACAATTGTGGTTACAGAAGCGCCCTCCTTGTCCAGCAATACACTTACACATTCCAATATTCGTATCTACCGTATAAAGTAATTTCTCATCACTTTCTGAGGTAACTTAGTATTGAGATTTAAATATTTTATTGACCACAATGTTTTTTCTTTTGATTTTACTTTAGAATATATTAAATCAATTTTTTTTCTGTGATTTGCAAATGATAATATACGTTGTTTATGGTAATTTTCAAAAACATTCCAAATAAAGTCTATAAGGGCACAAGCCTTAAAAGCTTTACAACGTTGCAAGACCAAATCTTTAAAAATCCTTATCGAAGATTCGCAATAATTATTTGTGATGTGGCCTCTTGTTAGTATATTTGACCTAAATGCATGGCCCCATTGGGTTTTACATTTATAAAAATTACTTATATATTTTATGAGGTTTGTATACTTTTGAAATAAATTATTATTTATAAAATTAGAATATTCATCTTCAAATTCTTCTGTCGTTTTAGAATATAAAATTTTTTAAAATTCTTTCATTACAGTTGGTCTATCATTTTTCTCTATTTTATGATCGGCATTCAAAAGCCAGCGCCAGACAGCCTCACATACATGAAATTACACAGAAGACGAGTAGAGTTGGGAAATACAACAGACAAAGCCTTTCTCTCAGCCTCCGAATCATCGGTCATTATTACTGACGGAAAACCTTTTTTGCCAACACCATGATATCCTACAGCTCGTTTGAGTAGGCTAAACGCTAATGTATAATTTGCCTCAGTTTGTTCATTATGTAAAATAACAGCTAGAGGAACTACACCAATTTTATGGGCAGTTCGTTTGGTCACACGAACCACTACTATCGATGAAAACCATTTCTTGCGCAAATTCGGTTTCGTGAGCTCTCATTTTGATTGGTGTTATCACTATAACTATTAATGGATCTTCGATAATTTCAATTTTGATACCCATATCTTTATATCTGGGTAGTTTTTGTTTTAAAATCGAAGTCATATTTAAAATATCACGCCCACCAAAATTCTCTTCTTTAAAACAAAAATAACTACTTTAATTATTTTCAACAAATTATTTTTTTTCACCATGTACTTACCGCCATGTACTGCGCAAATTATAAATTTGCCGGTCAGTAGGATTTACTTGAGGATTTAATAAAATTTCAATTATAATTTGGTTTTCATCTATTCCTTGTACTTAAGCCATTTCATGATATGTTTTAGCGCATGAAGGTGTAAGACCATCATTAAAATACGTCCAAAATAATTGTTTAGTTTCTTGCGTTACACACAAATAGCTAAATGCATGTGCAACTTGCACGTGGTGGTTGTGTTTGAATTCAATCTAAAAAGATTTGTTATCAAGATAATTAGATTAGACTTTACGAGCGCGCAAAAATCAAAAGTACTTATCAAAACCTATAAAATGTTTTGACCCCCCTTTCCATATTTATGATTTTAAAGGTTAGTCGCTCCCCCATTTCAAGGTTGAACTTAAAGGGTCGCAAATACATGTAAAAATTGCCCCCTGTATTTCTAAACAGACGTGTTTCTTTTTTTTAATTTAAGACAATTATTAAGGGTGGCTAGCATGGACTTAAAAAACAAATGGACTGCTTATCCTAATAGGCGCCTGACGCCACTATGCAGGTGCCATGTTGAGTAGCTTTCTTTGATTGAATTTGATGGCCCAAGTTTGGACATACTTCACATGGTGGGTGGCGTCATTTATTAGTTTTACATGGGATAAGCAGTCCATTTATTTTTTAAGTCTATGGTGGCTAGTCTTTAAATGAAAACCCCCAGTAGGTATTTTATGTATAGAAGCCGTCAGCGCTTCTTTATTTTGCGTCGTTCTTTTAAACTAAAGATGCACGCGGCTCCTTTGAAAATCTCAAAGGCGCCGACCGCTGAAAAATAAAAAATCCATAACGGCGACTATACATAAGAGCTCATGCTTTTTAAGAGCCTGTAACAAATTATGTAGAACATATTTATTATCAATAACATTTAAAAGTAAAGAATATTTTAGAAATTGTTATGTCTAAATCTATTGTCACTTTTCTTTAGCTCTTTCACTTTGTTAAAGTTAGAATGTTGACACACGTAGATTTTTTTTATAATCAAATCTTTGCAAATTGAGAAATGTAGATCTGACGATCCAATTAGTGTTCGTTCCCTTACTAAAACGACAAATCCACTTATCTACCCATTTGTCGCAAGGAATATCCACTACTTTTTTTGACCAAAAATTTAAGAAATAATTGTTTAAATCTACATAGTCGTAGCTCTGTATAATATCTTTCACTTGCAGAAGGTTTTTTAGACGACTTAGACATTCTTCCATTTTAACGCGCAAATATTTACGATGTTTTATGAGGACCAAATGCGTGTAATGAGACGTCATGTGTCACCGAGAATCCAAAATCAACTGACCAACTGACTATTTATTTTACCCTATTAGACTATTAGATTTGACGCGTGCCTTATGCTTTAAACCGCGGCGGTAACATCGCTTATTCGCTCGCGAAATGGCCATCTTTGTCGGTAAAGTGGTTCATACACCTGATGCATTGTTCTGTAAAGTGGTGCATACACCTGAAGTATTGTCCAAGAATCAACATAAGAGCAAAATAATTCTACTCGGCTTTCATAGTTGCAAGGTTTGTTAATTTTTGTTTGTATTAAGGTTATGTTAAAGATAGTATCCATTTCAAGAATAAGTCGTGATTTACGTAGATATAATAATTATTAAAAATAATGTCATAATAGAAATACATTATGAAGTATGACCGATCAATTTGGCAACAAAACAGTTTAACAAAGATAAATATCAATAACTACTAAATCAATATTATATATTTTTTATTTTAGTTATGAAAACGATGGACGTGATAGATAGGGTACCATTAAATTTTTGTTTAAAAACAATAAATAATAATATTATTCATAATAATCCAACACATTTTCACACGATTAAAACATGCATACATAGCATTTTACATAACATTTTTAACCGCCGCTCTGGGCCGTAGTATATTATGAAGCGAAAATTTACGCGTTTGGTCACTACAATCTATACTGCGATTCCTCTGTCGCCGTTGCTCTAAGTAAGTAGTATAGTATGTAATTACGCGACCGGGCATAAATGTAAAGGAATTTAGACGCTTTAATTTACATAAAAACTGTTAAAAAATTATATAAACCAGTAAATATAATTCCGGTATGGATATTTGCCAACAATGGTTTGACACTAACAACAGAAAACTAAAAAAAAACATTTTCAGTATGGATCGATTCAAAGCTTCGTTTTTGGCGCGGAAATACACTAATGTTGCTAAATGTGATATTTTTAAGAGGCCAAAACTCATCAGTTTTTAACATTAACGATGGGACCAACCTCAGAATTCATTAAATATGTTTTCCTCTATGTTAAATACAAATAAACGCAATTTGTTAATTTTGAAATTAAAAAGTTATTATGTATTTTACCTATAACAAATTCTCTTGTTCATGCATATAAACAGTTTGCACTCTAGTTTATTGGAAATTGGAAAAAGTGTATCAACAAACATTTTCCTAATCTTATTAAATTTCTGTGTTACATAGTCGCTTATTTTATTTGTTTTAGTTATACCAAAAAGAATATAGAGCTTTTCTTTATTTTTTACACAGGGTTATATTATTTCTATTTATAATCCCATAGAAATATTGTTAAAATGTTATCCGACAATGTTTTTAAATAAAGGATTTTAATAACAGGAGTCTGAGTAATTTAAAATAACGTGTAAGTACTCATAACCTATTATTTCATTTTAAGGACCCTTTTTATTTGCAGGCAGACTTACTTTCAAAGAAGACAAGTGTTTCGCTAAAAGGTCGTAGTTCAGTTTTACACGTTACCTAGCAGCTTTTCTATTAGGTTAGATCTTGCACTTTTATTCGAACAAAAGGTTAGCCGCTAAGTATAGATAAAATATCATTTAAACCATTTTAGAGTAAATTTAAGACTTGTCAAATTAAAATAAAGTAATTAAATTTAAAAATAGTCCTAGGTTATAAAGGATGGAAATTAAGAAAGTGGCATTAACACTTTAGAGTGTTATTTCTTACCTAATTTTGGGAAAAAAGGTTTATATAAAAAGGGTTCTAAAATGGTTAGTCCTGGTTAGTTTCAGGTGTCGGCTTTAAAGATGTTTATATAAAGCAGTATTTTAAGTTAAAAAATGTTGGATTTCTTATTTAGCGGGGTCACCCTAGCCCATAAAATGTTAACCTTACCTCGCAACCCAGCCACTGTGTATAAAATTTAAAATAAACTCTTAAATTTAATAGTTAATATCCTTTATAAAAATGTTTACCCCTTAAAAAATGCGCTTTGTCCAAAAAATTTATTTTTTATAAATAAAAACAAGATGTACCGCTGCGCTCACTTACTCTCGCTACCGTATGCGACAAGCATGAGAGTAAGTTATTTTTCTAGCTATAATTTATAATTAATTAATTAATTAATAATTATACTTAAATAATAAATAAATTATTAATAAATAAATGAATTATTATTAATCTTAAAAATTTATTTAAATTTCAATTAAAAATAAAATACTATATTAACAAATATTAGTGAAAAATAATCTATTTTATGCAACGTACATTGAAAAATTAATAATTTTGGTATTCTTCCTCAATTCGTACCACTGGAGAGGGGTTGGAGCAACTACTACCACTGCAATGTATACAAGCAGCGGAGCAATTTAAGCCACTTTTTGACATCCGCAAGCAGTACATCCAGATTTACAGGTACAAAAGAGCACTTGAAGCAAAATTTCAGGAGCTGGTGGTTTATTTATTGGTATAGGCTTTATGAGGCCAGAATCAAATTTTTAACCCCATTTCTCTAAAGAAATATAATGGCCTAACCACATTTGTACTTGTAAATAAACTCGCTTTAGGTGTTGAGAATCAGACTCTACAGTTGGAAATAGACTTGCCAGTTGTACACAACTGTTTTTAGCAGTGGCTTTTAATACATAAATTGTATTTCAATTCATCTAAATCTTAAATATTTTTGGTGCAGAATACAAAGCTAAAATGCATTTTAAGCCAGTTTAACAATAAATATTTATATATATATATATATATATATATATATATATATATATATATATATATATATATATATATATATATATATATATATATATATATATATATATATATATATATATATATATATATATATATATATATATATATATATATATATATATATATATATATATATATATATATATATATATATAAGGGTCCTGCAGCTCACCTCCCGTCTTATGTAGCTCATTTATTATTCAATATAAAATTTTCATATTTTGCAGACGTGACGTCACTATGGTGCATTTTTTTAAATGGAATGCTCTGTATTTTTTTGTATATTTAGGTACCTCTTGTGGTCATTTATATTCCTCTAAAATTTTGTCAACATCTGTTTAGTAATTTCAAAGAAAAAAAATAAAATATAAAAAAAAACTGTTTTGCGCCATTGAATTTAAAAATTAATAAAAATACCAATAGTGCTTAATTAATAGAACTAAACAAGAAACTTATTAAGTAACGTAATATCAGTCGCTTAGGCCATGTTTGGTTAATTCAAACTGTACAGGGTGTCCAAAATTTGGTGTCAAACTTTTCAAATTTAAAAGCACTTTATTTTTCTTATTTTAAATGTAAGCCCCTGTATATTTTTAGATCGTTAGATGCAGAATTAAAAAACAAACATTTTTCTAATTTTAACCCTATCAAAATTATTAACACATTAAAAGTTATTCGTTGAAAACTCATTTTGGCATCTATTTCCATTGTAATATCACTGGATAAAAATGGTAGGTGGTTACGAAAAACAATTTATTGACATTAGAGTTTCCTAATAACGTTAATTATTACCTAAAAATTGGTTAAAGTTACATAAATGTTAGCCAAAATTAAAAATTACGTTTATTTAACATTTAAAGGTTTTTCTTAAATTAATTTAATTTAAATAATAAATAATAATAATTTACTCGAATTTTTATAATACGTCAAAATAAAATTCTGTAAGTTAAATAAACTCCAATAAAATAAATTGTTTTTCATAGCCACCTATCATGTTTATTCATGGTATTACTATTAAAATAGATGTCAAAATGAGTTTTCAACGAATATCTTTTAATGTGTTAGAAATTTCGATAGGGTTATAATTAGAAAAACGTTTGTTTTTTATTTCTTTATTTAACGACCTAAAAATATACAGGGGCTCACATTTAAAATAAGAAAAATAAAGTGCTTTCAAATTTGAAAAGTTTGACACTAAATTTTGGACACCCTGTACAGTTCGAATTAACCAAACATTACCTAAGCGACTGCTATTACGTTACTTAATAAGTTCTTTGATTAGTTCTATTAATTAAGAACTATTGGTATTTTTATTGATTTTTAAATTCAATGGTGCAAAACAGTTTTTTGTTATATTTTATTTTTTTTCTCTGAAACTACTAATCCGATGATGACAAAATTTTAGAGGAATATAAATGACCACAAGCACAAATATACAAAAATACAGAGCATTTCATTTAAAAAAATGTACCATCGTGACGTCACACTTTTTTGTGACACCCTGTATAAAGAAAATTATTTTCCTGAAATGCACCGTGGGTTAAAGGTAACGTCTGCAAAATATGAAAACTTTACGGTGAATAGTAATTGAGCTACATAAGACGGGAGGTGAGCTGCAGGACCCTTATATATATATATATATATATATATATATATATATATATATTATATATATATATATATATATATATATATATATATATATATATATATATATATATATATATTATATATATATATATATATATATATATATACTGAAGTTTTCTTTTTCTTGGGATTTTTTGGTTCAACAACAAATCAAAACTATTTTGTTCCATGTTAAAAAGTTTTATTTCAGACGTTTCGGTGATTTCAGCCTTTATCAATGATTTTCTATCTAAAACAATTATACAACTAAGCTTTGATGTTCAGAGTATATGTTAACAATGTACAATATTTATAAAAATGTTTTAAATTTTTATCGACTTACCCAAAAGGTTATTCCAGATATAATTGTAACATTTTATTCACTTCACAGGTAAAAATTTTTATTAACTAATTAAGCTACATGGTTAAAAACAGTTGTTTCTTAACGAAGTCTTGGATAAATTAAGACAAAAAAACTTTGTGGCTTTAATATATTTTAAGAGGTGGCGGGTGACTTATTATAAACAAACCATCATCCAACGATTATAGAGTTTAGAACTGTCATATAAATTAATGTTTTATTTAAAGGGATTTTGCTTATATTAAATACTAAAGTAAATTTTTAACTATTACATTTCTAATGGTCATTTTTGGTGTTGATTTTTAAGATTTGGCTTTTTTTTATGTTTTTAAAACAAAAAAAAAGATCGATATATTAAAATATTTTGCCACAAATTGGTATTTTGTCAAAATTCTAGTCTTTGAGTTCGTTGGTTTCGCCCTTCGGCTTACGTTACTACTTAACATTTTTGAATTTTTTGCTGGTCTGCTTACAGTTTTTTTCCCTTTGGGAATTTGTTGGGAATGTATGTTTTGTAGTGTTTGGTTATATGTTTTTTATACTATTATTTTAATTTAAATTTTAACATGGAAAAAATAGTTTTGATTTTTTTTAACCAAAAATCCCAAGAAAAAGAAAAACTCAGAATATATTCTAAAAGGTTCAAGAAAATAAATTATCAAAATATATATATATATATATATATATATATATATATATATATATATATAATATTTAATATATTATAATAAAATTATTATTATATATAATAATTATAATATATATATATATATATATTTTTTAATTATATATATAATTTTATTATTATTAGTATTTTTAAAATTTTTTGTTTTTACGAAACCGATGGGTCGTTTCCCAAAAACCTAGAAGCGGAAAATTTTAAAAATTTGGTAGTTTGCTAATATCGATAAAAGCAACTCGTCTAAAATATTTTCCAGATGGAGGCACTTTCGGTTGTACTGGAAGTCGATGCATACTTCCTTATTTTAAATGGAACACCCTATATATTATTGCATTTTTGGATTTCTCAGAAAATTCTAGATATATTTTGTGATTAATATGCTATACCTAAGTCTAACCGTTTTCGACATATCTTGAATTTTATGTCAAAAATGACGTTTGCAGACCCTAAAATAAGGAGAAATTTTTCCTATATGGCATACTCTATTATTTAATTTGAGTTGAATTCCTTGTATAAAGAGGCCCAATTTTGTATATTGAGTGGATATTTTGGGTGTAAATTAATACAGGGTGACTAAAAATTAGGTACAAAAATTAACTGATATAAAACGTAAATAGTCAATTTTTTCAAATGGAAACCCCCTACTTTTATATTTTTATCGTATTTAGCATTAAAAAATTAGGTAACTTTGTATTAAGTGGTCTATTCCGAAAATGTATAGTTTTCTAAATAATTGACAATTTAACATCTTGTATTGTAAAGTGCTATACGGCTCTTTAATTTTGTTATTAGTGGACCATGACCGCGGGACGGGGCGAAATAAAGATAATCGGATGTAGAAACGTCACTATTTAGATTTGACAATTAGTTGTTATTAGATATCAATTATGCCGGGTCGTTTAAACTACATGCAAGAAGATTATTTTAATTTGTTTATTATCTACGGTAAATGTAACAATTACGGCACTGTTAAAGCAAAAACTAATAAAAAAATATTTATATCAGCAATAATCATGCATTGAAAAAAAAACAATTATTAGTAAAAGTTTAAAACGTTCAAAATATTCTTCGTGCGTGTAGTTTAAACGTCCCGGTATAATTGATATCAAATAACATCTAATTGTCAAATCTAAATAGTGACGTTTCTACGTTCGATTGTCTTTTTTTCGCCCCGTCCCGCCGTCATGGCCCACTAATAACAAAATTAAAGAGCCGTATAGCACTTTTACAATACAAAATTTTAAATTGTCAATTATTTCGAAAACTATACATTTTCGGAATAGACCACTTAATACAAAGTCACCTTGTTTTTTAATGCAAAATACAATAAAAATATAAAAGTAGGGGTTTCCATTTGAAAAAATTGACTTTTTACGTTTTATATCAGGTAATTTTGTATTTAATTTTAGTCACCCTGTATTAATTTAAAAAATATCCATTAATATACAAAATTGGGCCTCTTTTTACAAGGAATTCAACTCAAATTAAATAATAGAGTATGCCGTATAGGAAACATTTCTCCTTATTTTAGGGTCTGCAAACGTCATTTTTGACATAAAATTCAAGATATGTCAAAAACGGTTAAACTTATGTATAGCATATTATACACGAAACATATCTAGAATTTTCTGAGAAATCTGAAAATTCAATAATATATAGGGTGTTCCATTAAAAATAAGGAAGTTACCATCGACTTTTTTTTTTTTTTTTTTTTTTTATAATATATAATAATAAAATATATAAATAAATAAATTATTAATTTTATATATATATATATTTTTATAATAATATATATATATATATATATATATATATATATATATATATATATATATATATAATTACATATATATATATCTATGTATGTATGTATGTATGTATGCTTATACACGTACAGATAAGTTTAAATAAGTACAGGAAAATATTGGTGTAGTTATTTGGGTTGCGAAATTTATTTTAGTCTTGGTATTGCAGAAAATGGTAAGTTAGGATTTTTAAATTTGTAACTGTACTTGAAACTTTAAACGCTTTTTTCTCAAAATTATGTTTTTTAAACTTTCCTCCATCATATCTCGATAATGGTTTAGTCGATTCACTTCAAATTTTTAGAGTCGACTTAGCCATATAGACGCATGGAATGATCTATTGTCATACCAGAATTTAAAACATTTCTATTTTTTTAAGTTGAGAAATACATAAAATTTAATTTTTTTTGTTTCGAAAGCTGTCAAATATCTAATTTAATTTTTTTTTTAAATTAGTCCATTTTGTGTATTTAGGCTTACACATTAAAACGCCGCCAATTTTTTTAGTTTAAGCTAAGTCAATCAAATTTCGTAGAGGAAGTGAGCGTCCATTTTTTCGAGGCAGTTGTCTTTAGAGCGTTATAACTTTGGTTTTTATTAATATTTTTAGCTAAAAATTTACATGTGTACTCTTGAAATAATTATAAATAAATAATAAATACTTTTTATAAGTTTTATCTCTTCTTTGATCCTCAAAAAATGCATAACAATCAGACCGTCCAACCAGAGAACCTCCTTTAACTATGAAGGCAATTTCTCGCTTTCCACACTTTTACAATAATCATTTGTGGGCTGAAAAAAAACCTTCATGTAATCTTGTATTCTCGTCATCAGTAGCAGTTTTCTGTTAAGGTGCAGGCTGGAATATGCGGTCATTTCTCAATGGAAGCCTAATTTCTTCATAAAAGGTGAATGGGCATGATTACCAGCCTTTCTTAAAAAATAATTTTTAGCTTTGTTGGAATATGTTTCTATTAACTGGGGGTTATGCACGACGGGGCGCCAGCGCAATTTTGTGATTTGCGCGCGAATTTAAACTAAATGTACAATCATCGCCGGATAAGCCGAGGAGGACTACAGGCATGACCACCTAGATTTCCGGACCTCAATAGTTTAGATTATTACCTGAAAAATAACATTTGTTTACAACACACCAATTCAGACTTAAGATCAGTTGAGACATCACAATAAATTTCTTAATATTAGAAGCAGTCTCTGGGCCCTCGTAAAATACTGGGTCCCAGAGTTTAAACGAGGTCGTACCAACTGCCAAGATGAACATCGTAGGGGTCGGCCAAATGAGGTAGCTACGCTAGAAGTGGTAAAAAAATCCACAAAATAGTATTGGACGTACGCCGACTGAAGTGAAAGAGCTGGTAGACATGGTAGGCATTTCAAAAAGTGCAGTTTATCGTATGTTAATTAAATATTTGGACATGAGAAAGCTGTGCGCAAGATGGGTGCCGCGATTGCTCACACAGGACCAAAAACAACGTCGTGAGGATGTTTCAATCGAGTGTATGGCAAAATTTCGCAGCAATAAAGCCGAGTTTTTGCGCAGATTAACAATCATGGATAAAACATGGGTTCATCACTTCACACTCGAAATGAAGAAACAGTCAAAACAATGGACTGAAGGGGGAGTTCCATCTGCAGGCAAAGTCATGGCTTCAGTTTTTTGGGATGTGCGGGGAATAATTTTATTTGATTACCTATAGAAAGGAAAAAACGATCAACGGCGAATAATACGCGAACCTACTGCAGCGTTTAAGTAATAAAATCAATAAATAACGTCCGCATTTGGCCAAAAAGAAAAATTTGTTTCATCAAGACAATGCATCTGTTCACAGATCCGTTATCGCAATGGCCAAAATCAACGAACTTAAATTTAAATTACTTTTCCAGGCACCCTATTCGCCGGAATTAGCCCACTCGGATTATTTTCTGTTTTCAAACCTAAAAAAATGGCTCGGGGGTCAAAGATTTGCCAACAATGAGAAGGTGGAGTCTGCAGTTGATAGCTTTTTTAAGGAGCCCGAGGATTCCTATTATATAAACAGGGTATCGAAGCTATTGAGCATCGCTGGGAAAAGCGTATTGAGCTTAAGGGAGACCATGTAGAAATATAAAAATATTGTTTCCCAATTCCCAAGTTTTGTTTGTTTTCTGTGTTAGGTCGGGTACTTCTCGTACCTTTCTCTATTAAATATCTGATCTAATTTATTTCCTAGCACGTTCAGCCTAATTTTGTGTTTGTATTTTAAAATGTATTTAAAATACTTTGATTTCATAACTTTGTCATTGGAGAGTATGTTAAAGCATAAGTGGTTATTAACGTCCTTAAAACACGTGCGATTTTTTGAGTACGACGGCGTAGCCGTTTTTTAAAGAGAACTTATTCATAATTACTTGTTTTTGTAAGCTTTTGAAACATTTGTTATAGTAATATTTTATTTGGCGTTATAAAGTACTCAGGTCAGATCAATATTTTTTTTTCTTTAAAATGCCTGACGTGCCAAAATTCGATGTTAAATGTTGGTAATGTCATTTTAGACTTCACATTTCTCGTGTTTTTGATTGATGTACCATGGTAACCTATAAAACACGTGTGTGTTTAAAAGTTGGATGTAAACACGTACTTTAATTGAGTAAAAAAGGGTACCAATAAAAAAAAACTATTCTTTTTAATTAATTATTATTTAAACATTCGTTAATTTATTTTTGTGTAGGGGGTCTAGCAACCTTATATTAAGCTTTTTTTCTCAAAATGGATCCATTAATAACCATTTTTATTATTACCATGTTTCTTTACAAACCTTTGGGAATGACACACTTTGTAATTATTACCTACAAAACCTTACTTTACTATATGGGTAATAGAAATATAATCTTCAACCCTAAAATTAAAATATCCCGTTGATCAATTATAGTTATTTATGTATTTTAATGCATGTTACGTGGAAGTTTCCTGACTGCGTTTAATAAAATAAAGTATTATTTACCCTTTACTGGTGTCTGTAAATATTTTATAGTAAACTTACGTGACCTCTGCTAATAACATCGTTATCGCTGTGGTATTCGATTTTAAATTTTTAACGGTTGCATTGAAATTTGGAAAGCGATAAGTCTGACACGAAGCCCAATAATTTAACAACCAGTGATTTATGGGTTTGCGATGTTTGGCGATAGTGGAAAACTTATTGTAAGTTTACCATTAAAAACAAATAATTTTCTGATAAGAGCCAAAAAAAGAAAATGTAAAATCCCAATAACATTTTTTGTTTTATATTGGTAACGGTTTCTTTCTATTACCTATTTTAAAAATCTAAGGTGGTTCGCGAAACGTTTTCGTTACTCTTATAAAACCCCTATAGCACTTAAATGGTAAATCTTATAAGGGTAACGGTGACTTAATTTTAGTACCGTATAAAACCTATAATCTCCATTTATTTGTAACTAAGAGGTTGTCGTTACCTTTATAAACCATAAATAAATTTTATAGCGGCAAGACATACATTTTCGTTACCGCTATAAAATCTTAATATTCCTTTTAAAAACCATTATAAACCTCCTGGCCTACAGTGTTTATAAACACCAAATAAAAAAATCTCCGTTTTAGCTTCATCTCCTTCTACATCATTTGTTTACAATATGTTCTATTTCAAGTCCTTGTCATTACTATTCTGCTTCTACTTAAAAGTTGACAGCAGTGGATTTTTACTTTGATATCATCAAAATGGCGTATTAAATAATTATTATAACAACTTAAATACTCTGAGAATTTTCTATGAGGACTTAATTTTACTTGGCACGAAATATTTATCGAGTAATTTTACATTTTTCCTTTCCTAAAACTAAAGCACCCCCAAGGGCTCTCTAACAATTTATTCTTGTAAAAACCCAAAATTTTAAAAAAATGTCTCATGATTTGTTTTTCAAATAAGCTGCCCAACATTTCCAAAACCCAAAGTTTTAAAAAATATGTTTTTAAAAATATGTCTAAGCATGACCATAATCCCACTTTTTAATTTTTTTGTTCATATTTGCTTTTAAAAACGGCCTTAGAAAATTCAATAGCCATTGGCTTTATTTCTAGATAATTATAAATGTAAATAATATTGGCCAAAATTCATCATTGCTGCTTTTGTAGATGGGGATTCCATCCATATTTATGTTAATCCAAATGGTTTTCACTATTATTTTTTAAAATTACAGTAGGTTTTAATACAATAGCCTAGATCTTAATGCCAGTAGAATCGTCCGTCATCTATTTTCACAATATTTGTTTTTTTTGGAGTTTCCCAAAAATGTTCTTGGGTATTTTGGAAGGGATTTTGGCCAATATTTATTTATTATTGAAAAAAGGGTTTAATAGCATTGGTTTACATTTTTGCCCCCATTGCATAAAATCGGCTTGTAACATGTTTTTTTTTTCCATTGGCAATTCGTAATTATCCTTAGTTGTTTCCTCATTAAAATATTGGTCATCGAACTCCCCTTAGCCAATTTTCCCGATCTCTATACATTCTTCCAAAGGTCCTTTGCCCCTTCCTTTATCGGTGGTAGTTGAAGTTTTGGCAATATATTTTCTTAAGGAAAGTCTAAGTATTGGTATATTTCATTTTCAGTAATTTGAGTTGTAGTGATTTATCACCTGATGGTTTGCTTCCAAAATATTCTCGGGGTTTTAGCGCACTTTCTATAAAACTACTATATTTAACTTTTTCCAATTTTTTTCTCCTGTGACATGTTTTACTTACAATCAATTATTAGACA
>JAHBCN010014647.1:0-22144 GCA_019359885.1 Listronotus oregonensis
AAAATAGACCCAAAAAATAGAAAGGACAGAGATCTTGATATTTTACTGAGTGTGGGGGAAAAACAAACGGGAGTACAGGGTTCTTGGGCAAGAGGTAAATAAACAACATACAACGGTATTGCGCACTTTAAAAAAACACAAAATTTTTTTAAAATTCAAAAACATCAAGAGCGCGGGAAGAAAAATTCATTTTGTTTTGAAATAATGGAAAGAGCAAATAACGATAAAATTTTTTAAGAAATATTTGTTTTTCCGTGAATGTAATTCAGCCTCAACAATGAACCAAATGTTTAGAATCGCTGGTATTAGAGCCAAAAAAATGAACATCGCTTTGTTTATATTCGGACACAATACCCCAAAAAAAACAAATGTAATCGTGAGAAATATCGGACACCATATCATTGGACCCTTTTTTATGGACTATATCCTGACAGCAGAAACCATTTACTTCTGACTTCTTTCTGTGGGGTCATTTAAAAAGTGCCGTTTATAAAAGTGTAAAATTTGAGAATCTAAACCAGCTACAAAAACTTTTTATTAAAATGTAATAACATTTCGCAATATCAGCTTAGCAATTTAAAAATGAATTTTGTAATTTGGGATATTGTTAAGCTGTTAATGGGGTTTGTTTGAACATTTGATTAATTATTGTATTTATGTAATTCCCTATTTTTTTTAAAAAAAGTTATTGTATTTTATTTTATTTTATTTTCCCACATGTAGTTAAAAAATTTCTTTTTCCCTTTTTCGGATTTTTTTTTGATCTTCTAGTTAAACATTAACAATTATTTATTGGTTTTGGGATTTAAATTCCTAAATACGTTTAATGGTTGAAATGGACCAGATAGGCTAAAGGGAAAAAATAAATTGAAAATATTTCAGGTAGTACTATTGGTTTAATTAAATTCTAGATGACAAAATTTTTTTTTTTTAAGGATGATAGTAATAATTGTTATCAGTTAAACTTAATTGTTAAGTAAATAAAGGTTTAATAAAAAAATAATGTTAACGGGCTTTTACTTTGAATTAATGGGGCGATTGATAAAAAAAAATTCTTTTTATTCCAAAACGTCAGTTTTGACAAAACCCGAACAAATTTTTTGCTGGTGGCTGGTGTCTTTTTGTTTTTTGTCCGAAAATTCGGTAATTTTACAATTACAATTAATTGAATAATTCAAGATTTGCTTACTAAAAATTTTTTGAAACTTAGCACGAAGCTTTGTAGGATTTGGGCTTTTTTAAAAATTATCTTATATTTTTTTTTTAAAATGTACAGGGGAGCCAACTTCCCTAAAATTTACATGGAATTCCCATGTTCCGCTGGGGACGGACCACCCGGTTTTTTTTATATATATATATATATATATATATATATATATATATATATATATATATATATATATATATATATATATATATATATATATATATATATATATATATATTAAGTAGCGCCCTACTTAACTTATGTACGTTAGCGCTAAACAAAGTACCCTATATCTCTAATAATAAACATATTTTGTTAAATATATAAGACACCATTCGTCCATTTATTGGAAAAATATTTTGATGGACTAAAGGCTAGATATTCGTTATGTATTGTTAGTTTTTTCTATTTTCTAATTTCAATCGTGGATATTCATAAGAAGTTCCAAACTTTTTTGTCTTTTTTGACTTTTTTTTTACTTATCTGTCGTTTTTTTTTTTTAACAAAAAAATTTTTTTTTCATTTATTTAGACAGATAATTTAAAAAAAAATGCAACAAAATTAAGGACAGAACTTGGTCTAAATTTAGATCTCAGTACTCTAATAGGCCGAGATTTTTGTCTAAATTTCCCTTATTTAACAAATGTTTTTAGGGGAAATTTTTATTTGTTTTTCTAAATTCAAAAAATTTAAAAAAAAGGGGGAAGGAATCTTATGTTTTTTTTATAACATTTACATGTTTTTGGGAAATTATCATAAATTACAACAACCTCCTCAAACGTTTCTTTAAAAGGGAAATGTTATGGTTTAATAAATTAAATCCGGACTTGCATTATCTTTTTTTGTTAATTGATACCGAACGTTTTTCGTATGTTTTTTGTTTCTTAACTCTAATTTCGAGTGGTCTTTTTTTTTCCCAAACTTTTCCACATTTCCCGGTTTTGGAATTGGATTTGGGAAAAATCTTTTTCTATCCTTATTTTAAAAAAGTTTATTACTATTCTCGACGATAAGTCTTACAAGTTGGTATTATAGGTCATTTTTTATAATATATAGTAATAAAAAAAGCATGTGTTCGTCACACCCCCGAAAATTGCGCATGAAAGCATCTATTAACAACAAGAAATAAGTGATAACATGCTATAGTGGAATAATTATTATGAAGGCTCACGTACGCACAAGGTAAAAACAACAACACCCACATAATCCATACACCCCAAAAAAATGTTTAAATTAAACCAGTTTTAGAAAAAAATAAGTTCATAATAGAGTTTACCTTTTTTAAAACAAATTTTAAATTTTTTCGTAGCTTTTGGGACTTTTTAAAAAATGTTATTTTTTTACTGGTAAGTATTAAGGGACTTAATTTTAGGAAATGTCAAATCGGGGGGATAATATGCCCTTTTATAAAGAAAATGATTCTTTTTTAATTATTATATAATAATTTTGTTTTCGTAGTAATAAACTGCCAATTTGTTAAAATACATTTTACCACCAGTTTTAATTCATCAACCCATCCCCTTTCCAAATTTTATGACTACAGGGTATTAATTTTATTGAAAAAAAACTATGAACGTCAACTTTTAATAGATGTAAAAACCAATGAATTAATGGATCTCGTAAAACTTTACAAGGACATAAAAGTATACCTTTTTTTAAAAAGGGCCCAAAAATTTAACCCCTTGCTTTAAAAAACCAAAATTTTTATTCGACAATCAGTTATTTGACCTGATTATTTTTAACCCCAATCTAACCCTAAGAGACTAAAAGGTCTATGTAAATTTTTTTTAATATTTCCACTGGTATCTAACGTGTCTTAAAATGCCCCAGTGCAAACCCCTTTTTATATTTCATTGCATAAATACAAAAAAAACATGCTTTTTAAAATAATTAATACCATTTAAATCTGCTGCAAAAAAGGGAAAGGGAAAATAAATAAAAATATAATCCCCTGTCGAAAGTAGCCTTCGATATCTGACTTTTTTTTGGGGTTCTTGTGCTCTAAAATAGGGCTATTACTGTATAATGGGGGGTAAAGGGGGGGACTGTAACATCATACAATATTTAAGGAAGCGCTATATGAATATTCGATGTTATTTAAAATACCGCATAGAATCGTCATGCCCCAATTTTAGGTTGCTTATATTTTTTAGGAAAAGACGTATTTTTGTTCCCAGTAAAAATTTGCGTTTCTTTAAAAAATATATTTTTTTAATTATTATTTCTGTAATTTTAAGATGCCTAATAAATAAGAAAAAATGGACTGAAAGAAACTGTTTTTAAAATAAAGGGGGAAAAGTTCTAGCATCCAAAATTTAAAGGATTATCTTCCGGAATATTAATCAAAATTGCTGCTTTATTATAAACAGCATTACCTTTAAAATTTTGGTCAATAATTACAAGAAATAAAATGCCCTATTTTATAGGTTTTTGGAGGCCCCTAAAAGCGGTTTTTAAAAAAGGGTTTGGGTCAAACCCGGGATACCTATTGCGTAAAGGGCCACCTGATTAATTTAAAAAGAATAAATAAAAAAAAAGAAGTCGACGCAGAACTCCAAATTATTTTTATTACCAGATTAGTTTAAAAAAAAGTGTAAAATTTTTGGGACCTACCTTTTTATTTAAGTATTTTATTTTTGTGCTGTAGTTTATACGATTTTGTAAATTTCTGTCAAACATTGTTAATTAAAGAACAAAAAGTAAGCTGTTTAAACAAATAAAAAAAAAGGTTTTTGTTTTCATTGCTAAAAATACTTTTCTGGTTTTTAAACTAAAAATTTTACTTTCACCCAAATGTCCAAGGTATTTAATTTTATGTTGGATGTCGTCAATTTAGGCAATGCCAACCTTATACGTAACCAACGCTTTGTAATACGGCGTCTTCCATATTGTTTAAAAAAAAACAATAAATACCGCGGGGGGTATTTAAATAGCGCCCTACTTAACTTACTAGGGTTTCTCTAAACAAAGTACCCCTATTTTCTAATAAAAAAAAGCTATTTTTAAATTAATTCCCCTGTAAATTTTGCAGTGGTTGAATATTTCCCAATTATTTTAGAAAAAAAAATTATTAGGGTTTTTAAAGAGCAGAAAAGTTGTACCCAGTGTACAAATTTCAGCTTTTCAGTCCGCCAGCTAAGAGATAAATGCTAAAATAAGAGAATCTCCTATCTTCTTTCGCGCCCTGTATTATTAGAAGTTTATAATAAAATAAGAAAAATTATTTAACCTCTTACTCTCAAGTTGTCAGATCAATGTCCATCAAATCTTTTTAAAAAATAACTACTCAAAACAAGAAAAAAATTCTTTATCAAAATGGTTTGATCAGGGGAAAAAGTTATCGAAGAGTAGGGACATGTTTGCAGCCTATTTTTCCCCCAAAGGCCAAAAACCCAAAAAATGACAATAGAACGGACGATAAAAAATTTGAAACTACAGGCACAGTAATCAATAATTGCAAATGTGAAGAAAATCGACGTGAAAATCAGAGACAAATTGTACAAAACGAGAGGGATTTAGACGTGATACTTTGTGTAGAGGAGGGCGAAGGAAACATTAGCACGAGACAACTGGAGGACATTACTGGACAAGACCACACCACAATATCTCGAATTTTAAAAAGATGTAAATACCACGCTTACAAGTACGAAAAACACCAAGAATTAAGAGACGAAATACGACGACAGGAATTTTGCTTTGAGATGATGGAGAGGACAAACACTGACAGAGGTTTTTTACAAAATATTTGCTTTACTGACGAATGCATTTTTATATTGAACAACGAACCCAACATTCAAAATTGCCGGTACTGGAGTAACGAAAACCAAAATAGATTTGTTGAGACAAGGACTCAATATCCACAAATCCAAATGTTTTGGAGGGAATTTTCGGCCACCATATCTTTTGACCATTTTTCCTTGACCGAAATTTGAATGCGGAGTACTTTCTGGAACTTTTAGAGGAACAAATTTTGGCCCCGCTTTGAACAACCTTGCTCGTGAAAATTAAGAGATTTGGTATCAAATGGATGGCTGCCCAGCACACAGTACCAGAGCTGTGCGCGAATACTTGAACAACGCATTTAATAACGACATCATAGGCTCGAACCACGCAATATCTTGGCCAGCCAGGTCTCCGGATCTTTCGCCAAACGATTTTTTTCTATGGGGAGATTTAAACTAAGCTTTATACCAATAAAAAATATGAAAATTTAGACCAGCTAAGGAATGCTATTTTTGCTGAATGTGCCAGAATATCGATGTACCAACTAGCCAACGTAAGAAATGAGTTTTATAATCGTTTGGGTTATTGTCTGGCAGTTAATAAAGGAATATCTGAGCATTTGATTAATATTTGGGTCATAAATAGATTTCTAAATGTAGACAAATTTGTTTTATTGTCTTGCGTAACTGTGAGTGCATGTGTTGGAATTAGCTGTAAACCAGAATGAAATGCGAGGATTCTTTTGAAATTCCGTATAAAACTGTTTAGTTTTGGCAATGACATTATAAATTAATGATCTAAATTGTCACTGATAAATCGATATGGTGTTTTTATTATTGATTTCTAGAGTACAGGGTGCATAATAAGATACTACGTTGCAGAAGTATTTAAGCAGTTTACTCTTTTCTGGTTGGTTGATAAATACTCAAATTTTCATTTTGGGTGGAACTTATTGTGCTCTTCAATAAATCCTAATAGCATTTTTTTCTAAAATAATTACGGGAGCCAATATTTGACTACTTCAAAATTTACTTGGGATTCCCTATGTCCGCTCGGCGAGCAACACCCGGTATGAGACACCTATTCTTCTATTGTATTCGGCAAAATATCATCGATGGGTCTATCTAACATAGCAATACTAAAGGCTAGATATTCAGATATGTATTCTTTGCTTTTTCTATTTTCGAAGCCGAGATTTTTTTCTAGGAATTTGGCCCTTATTTAACAGACATGTTTTTAGTAGAATTTTCATTTGTTTTTCTAAATTTAATAAATTTAAAAAATGGGAAAGGAGCCTTTTTTCTTAGTATACATTGCTACATATATGGGACATTATCGGTAGGAGACTACTAAATTTACAACAACCTACTCAAACGTTTCTTTGAAAGTGTTAGACAATGTTATGGTTTCAATAACACTAGAATCTTAGACTTCCATTGTCTTTATTTGTTAATTGATACCCAACGTTTTCCGTATGTTTTTGTGTTCTAACTTTAATTTCGAGTAGTCTTTTTGTTTCCCGATGTATACCTCACCATTCACAGATGTAGTAGATTGGTCATTATTTGAAACATTGTTGTCCGGTCTCGTCTTAGTAAGAATACTTCCTAGAGTGGTTTGGGATTTAAATGCTGTCTTAATATTATACTTATTCGCTATTCTGCGGAACTTTTCCAAAGTTTCTTTAATATACGAAATAGTTATAAATATTTGGTCCTGTGAGTCTTGTTCAAATAAGAGTTCTTTGTCCTATCTTGATATTTGTCGATTGTTTTTCTAACCAATCTCTCACAGTAGCCGTGCGTCGAGAAAAGGTGGAGCCGAATTTGCTCCTTTTCATTGTGTATTTCATACAGGGTCCGAGACAAGTTGGATGTTTTAAGAAATATATAAACCGCAGTGCCCTTACGTAAAAGTAAGAAATCCCTGCAAGCCAAAATAAGTAATATAAATAGGGATCTTAAGCAGAACGGCCACATGAGAGATTGGTTAGGAAAACAATGGACAAATATCAAGATAAGACAAAAACTTTGATTGGAACAAGACTCCACAGGACCAAATATTTATGACTATTCCGTATATTAAAGAAACTTTGGAAAAGATCCGCGTAATAGCGAATAAGTATAAGTCAAAACAACATTTAAATCCCAAACCACTTTAAGAAGTATTCTTACGAAAACATGATCGAACATCAATGTTCTAAATAATGACTGTATCTACCAAATATCCTGTAAATGTGGTAAGGTATACATTGGGGATACAAAAGACGACTCGAAATTGAAGTTAAAGAAAACAAAAACAAACGGAACGAGGTGAAACGTCGAAATCAGGAATTGTCAAACATGCATGGTCAAATCAACACCGCATACAAAAGTCGGAAGCAAAAATTGTTTATAAAGAAAACCACTGGAAAAAAAAGAAAATTTAAAGAAGCTGTAATAATTTCAAACAACCAAAATGTATGTAGCAAACCTATTGTTGACATTTAGAATATCTGGCAGCCGTTGCTGAATCGTAAAATAAATCCAACAATTTATTACATTACATAATTTATATAATATAAGATCTTGTCGCAAGAATTACCTGTGAAGAAATGAGAATAAAATATTCTAATTTTAAGAAAAAAACGTTTCTTTACGGGTAAATCTTGCGTCAAGCTTTTATATCTTAAAACTGTGTAATGTTATAACTTGACGGTTTGAAAAAATTAATGATAGCTCGTTTTTAAAAAAGTATTTTTTAACATTTTTTTTATTTTTTAGTTGTCGCTGGACATGCTCATAGTTTATTCATTTCATATACATATTATGAAAGTGCAAAGAAAAATGTAATCCACCATCTTTGGAAGTCCGCCATATTTCATGTAGAGAGACATCATTTTAGTTTTCGTATTCTTCTTAGGAAACCCTTTGATTTAATACTTATATTATTGAAGTTCATAAAAGATAAGTCCACTATCTTAGCCGGTCCGCCATATTAAATATAACTACGTACTTAAAAACTGACATCACCTAGCTAACCGTGCATTCTTATCTAAATTAAGCGGGTACACAAAATTTCAGATCGGGGTTGATAATAACTGCTTTAAAATTTAGTTGCAAAACAAACGACGTTTTTTTTCAAACTTTTTAAAAACTGTTAGGATTAGCGACATAAATGAAGAGTACCTGAATTTTAATCAATAGTTGGAGGTTTATAAAAAAAGTTATCCATCAATACAGGGAGTAAAAAAGGGGGTCATGCGTGTCACAGCTAGTCCGTCTCTGCAGCTGTGAAGAATTCACAACACTTTCTTTGATAGTAAGTTAAAGATTTTTACTTGGTATAACATCATATTAAAATATACCTAGTGGTTCAAATATTTATGTCTCAAAACTTGATTCTATTAAAGCTTTTTGGGAGCCAATAACTCCGAAGAGAAGGCCTATACGAATAAAAGTTTATGTAAACTTTAACAATTTTATTCTTTTTCCGTATTTTTTTCATATTTGGAAGATTTCCCACACTTTCCCGGACACCCTGTATACATACCTTAGTTATGATGTAGATGTGAAATTTTGTATTTTTATCAATATGAGAAACATTTTCTTAACACACTTTTGTCAGTTTTTATAACACGGTCATATAAAGTTTTATTAAAAACATTACTTATTTAAAAAATTATTATTGGAATTAGTTGGAAAACGTTAAATACAAGTAAACACAATATTTTGTAAAAAAACCTGATATGAAGCAAAAATTTAATCCATTTTTGTTTGATATTTTTGTATAATTAAAATAAATAAAATCTATTATTACCTAAAAAGAAATTTAGCATACTTAGACCATATTACTTGATTTTATATTTTAATTTTTTTTCCATGCAAGCAATAAAAGTCCTATTAATTTTATTATCATAAAGTATATTTTTAAAATACATAAATTATACAATAATTTTAATAAAGGATAATATTTTTTCTACCAACGTTTACAAAGTAGTACTTTTTCGCAGTGATTGTAAAAAAATAAAACTACTCTAAAATCGTATAGGTAAGAACGATTAATTTATATTTTAGTAGTTGTAGATTATTTTATGCAACTTACAAAGCCGTTGCAAGTGTCGGTTTATTATCTTTAGTTCAAGTTTCTACGTAATTTTTAACATTTTAGTTGAAACAAAAAAATATTTTTTAATTAAGCCGTGTAATTATAATGACAAGCAACAATTCTGGCAGTCATTTGTTGATTTTAACAAATAATGTTAGATTTTTTCTTCATGCAACAATATAATTTGGTTTATTTTTCTGGTTATCTGAGGCTCGTAAAAAATATTGTTGGTAAAGCACGGTGGGGTATTGAAGGCCGAAATGTGGCCAAAAATATATATTACTAAATTAAATATTTTACTGAGCTAATATCCTACTGTACCTGCCAAAAGGTCGTACTGATAATCCCCACCATTTACTCTTGATACTGGATCGCATTAGTTTTTTTATTGGTGTCTATTGTGAACAGTTTGTGTATGATCTTTTAAAAAGATTAATTAATACAGAAAATAGAGAATATTTATTTATTTGTTTAACGCTTTTTTACGATGGCTAGCACTTTCAAAGGTATGTAACAATGTATATATCTCGGTTTATTTACTCTTGTTGCGATAAAATATTTTTTATTATTTATTATTTTAAGCAATTTATTATTATTTTTTTATTTCAAATTATTAATACTCTAAGGATTTTATTATACTTCCAAGCTCTTCCAAAGGCTTTTCTAAATTCACATTTATAAACAACACATCAATAAAGAAAATTACATCAAAAAACTTTGCGGAAATTTGCGGATAAGACATTTACAATTGTTTAAATATAGGTGTATCATAAACTAATAGATATGAAAATATACTGATTATTTAATTTTATTAATGTTTATATGGTTTTCTTTTAAAATTTCAAAGTGATATCACTCAAAATATCAAACAATAACAAGAAGGACCCTGTACAGTTATATTAGAGAATGTCCTGAGCGAAAATACGAACAAAAAATGAAAAGTTTGGAAAAGCATATACTCAGTATTCTCAAATGTCCTGATGAACAGGCTTTCATTATAAAACACAAAATATGCGATTTAAAATTTCATTTTAAAGAAAAATAGGCAGCTGCTTGTAGGTAAGAGTATGTTTTCCTAAAAACGTATGAAACGTGGTTAGACGCAACTATCGATTTTCCGTAATTTTTATACTCACCGCCAGGTAGACCACCAAAACCAATTGAGCAATTAAGCGAAAGAAGCAAAAAAAGGAAAACAGAAGAACTTAGGGAAAAGGTCTCCACATATGAATTAGTGTATGCGACCCAAATGATGATGAGGGCTGAAGGTAAGGTGACTGCCTCTCGAATTCTAAAAGATTTTAGTGCATCACTAGAACGAGCTAAAAAATACCAGAAGGCATTCACGTTAACAACTGAAAGGCAACAGTTATCTCGTCAGGAAGGACTTTCGATTTTTGTTAAGGCTGATTTAACCAGAAATCAATATAATATAATAAGGAATGCCGATAGAGACAGATTTCCGTGTTATTCACTTCTACAAAAGGCGAAGTTAGAGTGTTACCCAATTACATGAATATATTAACGTTACCTCCACTAGTGCTAAAATAAATCTTCAAGCTATTTTAGATCATACAGCAACCCGACTTTGTAAACTGTTATCTGAAGCTTTAGAAACTCTTAAATTGGAGCAATTACAAGACTTACAGTTGATTTCTAAATGGGGATGTGACGGCTCGCAACAAAGCCAGTTTAAACAAAGATTTGACGACGATTCTGATAGTGACGCAAATATTTTTTTTAGTTCTTTTGTGCCATTGCAGCTAGTTATTAAGTCAGAAAATCAAAGTCAACTTATACGGAGTAATCCTTCTCCCTCCTCCCCAAGGTTTTGCCGCCCAATTTGATTTGGATTTGTCCACGAGTCAGTCGATGTCACTAAAGAAGAAATATATTTTATCGAAAGTCAAATACAAAATTTAAAAAAAGGTGCTGTAGCACTTGCCACTGGTGAAATTAAGATTCAGCATCATCTTTTATTTACCATGATAGATGGCAAAGTCTGCAATGCAGCTACTGACACTTAATCTACTCAAAGATGCTTTATTTGCCTAGCGACATCAAAAGAATTTAATGACCTGGAACGCATTAGATTGAAACCAATAAAAGCTAAAAATTTGACATTTGGACTTTCCATTCGTCATGCTAGAATACGTTTCTCTGAAACTATTTTACATTTGTCATACAAACTGCCAATTAAGAAATGACAAGCAAGAAGTGAGGAGGAAAAATCAATCGTAGCAGCTACGAAAATAAAATTTCAGAGCGATTTTAGAACAAAAATGGGCTTGCTTGTGGACCGTCCTAAACCTGGATGTGAAAACACGAACGATGGTAACACATCTAGAAGGTTTTTTGCAGACACTGAAATGGCAGCTGCCATCACAGGAGTTGAAATGACTATTATTGACTTCCGACCCTTTTTTATCCAGTTTAAAACCAAGAACTAGATCTTCAAGAAAATATTTCACAAAGGAGACATTAAATATGCTTTTACCACCGGACTACGAAACAACAGACGATTCTGAAGAAATTGAAGGTTCAGATGTGGACACCAGTGATAGTGAAATATATTAAAATAATTATTTCCTTGTTGGTACTGGCTTATTATTTTAACATGCAAACTTTGTTATGTTTGGTTTCATATTTGTTATTTTTTGAAGCTACTTGCCACTTCGTAAACATTATACATAAAAAAAATCGTACCAACATGAGTTTTTATGTGTATTAGAGTTGAATAATAAGCGTATGTACTCAAAAAATATATCAGAATAATTTTGACCGTGAATACCTACCCAATACCCCACTGTGGCGTTGTTCAACGGCAGTTCCCTGCGGAATTATATCACTTTTCGTAATTTTAAGGAAAATAACTTTTTTTCCTATAAATAATAATTTACAATTTTTAACGTTAACTGCAATTTTTTATTTTGGTGAGCCGTCAAGTTATTATAACCTTAAAAAATGGTGCATCATGGTTTTAAATAGCATGTAAGAATGGTTTTGCCATCACAAATTGGGTGGTAACAAAAGTATTACACATTGCTTTTCTCTCGCAATATTATGCGATTTAGGATCAAAACAGAAACTTAACTAAAAGTGCTGTTTACTAATTAAAACACTTTTTTGTTTAAATTTGCATTTCTATCCAAATATTTTATCAAACTTGTCACGTCTCTTATCCTCTTGATTGGGGATTTTGATGCCCAATGACAAAAAAAAATTAAATCAATAGAACAGTGAAACTTTAAGGTACAATCAAATATCTGATTAAAAATATATTAAACAAAATATAAGTAAATATATACTGGGTGCTTTAATGGCAATGGCAAAATAAACCTAAACTTTTTTTACACACTTATACCTTTAAGCTTCATATCTATTAAGCAAGGCTGCCGCTCAGGGCATATATATTATCATTTCGTCGAAAAGTGTAGAAAAGTTGCGCGCGCCACAATAACTCAATCAATCAATTATTAAATCAATTAATTAAACCATAAATGGATAAATTAAGATTAATCTAATTGTATAAATAAATAAACAAATAAACAGTCACAGAAAAAAAAAATAATATTTTTTTAAAAAAGCAGTATGGCACTTTTATACGAAAAAATACATAAAATCTTTATAAGGTAATGATCCTGTATATGAACAGTCAAAGTAACAATATGTCTTTTTATGGTTATTAGTCTAATTTGTGTAAAAAATATTACTTTCCTTGCTTGTTAATTGAGGTTAGCAGAAGCTCAAACACAAGGAAGTTTAAGGGTTTTTGGAAGGTCAATGCTGTAGAACAAAATTGTCCCGGCGTGCAGGGCAGCAGGAATAGGGGAACAGGCCCGCGTTCTTTATTACTATGTATAAAGTTGACGTCAACAAATGTCAAATTCAATCTAACTATACTTTCACCGTTTTTTTTTATTTCTTGCACAACATTGTTGATTATTAAACAAAACTATTAAAATTATTGTGTAATATTGGATTTTATATCATCTGATTTAATATGGAAAGAATTGATGGCGCCACTTCACAGCCTTCTATTTAAATGGTCGATATTTTTGGGAGTTCTGTATTTTTACCAAAAATCTTAATATAATAAATGAGAACACGATTTTTTAATAAATTTTAATCATTGTATGATAGTTTCGTGTACTTATCACCAATTTTGTGATAAAAGAAGGGCAAGATACTGTATCTAAATGAGTTTAATTTAATTATCAAATTTAAGGATCGATATCTGGAAAATAAAACGTTGTCGAAAAAAACTTACTTTAGATTTGTAATCATGTAAAAAATTATCAAAATCGGCGAGGGTCAAGAAAAGTAAAAGCTTACCGTAATTTATACTGGTTGTTTGTGTTTTAGGCTCATACAATATTTTATAAATTTATAATTTGTATAACAGTATAATAAAATATTGTCACCTTATGCAGGTAACATAAACAAATTTAACGAGAACTATAGAATTTTTTACATAAGCATTTTTTATTTTTATTCTTAAATCTTGGGCTAGGTTACCAAGGCTGAGGCTTTACTACTAACCACACGAGACTTAAATATTTAAAAATTTGTAGAAGGGAAAACTTCTGCGGGTAGCAGATTCCAGTCTAGACACTGGGGATGACGAAACGAAGAAAGTGGGAAGTTCGGAGCCTTTTAAGTTGGACTGTAAAAGGAGGCATAAAAGTGGCTCTACGTGTTGCTCTGTGGGAGCTGTCAGAGAAATTATACTTGCCAACTTCTCGGGGCAGAAGCCGTGAAAATACCTACTAAATTGCGACATCCCCTACACCCGTCGGTGGGTAAGAGAAGGAACCTTTTCTGTAAGCATGGAATCATGAATTAAACGAACAGCTCTTTTTTAAATGAAATCAAAGATGATAAGAGTTGTAGGAAAAGCCATTTTCTAGACATGAGAACAATATTCTAAAGATGGTCTGATTTGGAATACATAGAGTATACAAAATAGACAGAGAAAAATATTTTCGAGCTCGAAAAAGGAATTCAAGCTTTTTTAAAGCAGCTGAGGCTATGTTGCCGACCCACACACTGATTTATCAGTGTGTATGTAGGCAACACATGACAAAATTTCGTGGAATTTTGTTATTGTGCAAATCATAACGGCCCCTTAATAAAGTTATTTTCATAGTGGGCCGGACATTTTTTGATCGAATAGGTCATAGGATTGGGCTTTTATAAACCTATAAAATTCCTTGCTCAAATTGCGTATATCATAATTCTATTTAAAGCTGTTTTTGAGCTAGAGCAGTCTTTTTCAGAGTGATCGATAACGCCCCCTTGTGGGCGCTGGAGCGCAGCAACATCTTAGACCTGCAAATAAAAAAATATTGACATATAAGACATTTAAAATATGGTAAAACGTTTTTAATTACTGCTAATTATTTAAAAGTAAATATACACTACACCAAAATTTTAAGCATATTCATAAGCATTCGACGCGAAGTTCAAATCTGAGAAAGGCGTTTTAAGGATTTTTTCTGCCAATAAAAATTACAATTGTTATTAATCAAAATACGAACTAAAGAGAGCTATTTAAATTTTGATGAAAACTTAAAAACCATAAGAGATAGCGGAAGTTGAAAAAAAAAAATCCTGAAGAGAAGAAAATTTAAAAAAAAGTCCAAACTTTAAAATTATCTCCGTTATTTATAATTATAATTTAACGCTGAAAATGGGCCTTTGCCGCCCTTTTTTGGTTGCGCGCTCGGAATCAAAACCAAGTAGGTCACACTAATTTCACATTAACACATTAATTTTTCAATCAGTTAACAATTGTTAATTAACAAAATTGTTTCGAAATTTCGTCATCATTGTACATTAAAAAAAATGTTTAAATAATTGTGGTCAAAATTTTTCGCATCGGGAGCTCTTCTTATATATCTACATATTTACAAGATTCCCCAAAAAAAAGTTTAATAAATTTTTAATTCTTTGTTTATACAATTTTATAACATTGACAATATTACTCTGTTTTTTTCATTTTTTGTCAAATTTTTAAAATTATTATAAAAAAAAATTTTTTTTTTAAAACCTTTTTTTAGTATGTAATTGAAAAGGGCTAAAGAAGAAAAAAATTGACAAAATGACAATTATTTAAACTTTTTTTAAATAAAACGAAATTTTGGAACAAAAAACATTAGTTTAAGTTTAAAAAAAAATATTAACCGTAATGTAATTTTCATGATACGTTTTTAAAAGCGTAATTACTGTAAAACAAAGCTGATGTTTTAATTTCTGCGTGGCATAAATTTCTAGCACAATTTAATGTTTTCAGCCGCATCTTTTTCAATGGCTAGTAAAAATAAATGTGACAAACGTTCTTGAAGCATAGAATTGTTCAAATAGTTTTGATCCGTTTAAGGCACTAAAAGACTGGAATTGTGAAACCAAATTTGGCACATGATGACAACGCCGCTTCTTTAATATGGTCGTTACAAACGAGTTGTTGTTTTTTCGAAGCCGTCACAATAGTTCCATATTGCAAGAAAAGCTTTTTTTTTTCTCGTGACAAATCTCTTAAATCGTGTTTTCATTATGTGTAACGGTTTAAATTTTTGTCGATGCTATGTTATGGTGAATGCGCTGGAAAATGGGTAAATGGTCTACAGCATTAAATTTTTTTTTTTAATATTCGAGCTAATCTATCTTGGATGCGCTTACAGTGGCGGGTCGATTTTTATTTTCAACTGCTGCAGCCAGCCTGGGCCTTTTTGCATGGCCCGCTGGTGAAAAAACATTGGTTTAATATTTTTACTCCCAATATCGTGGTCATCCGTATGGGTTTTTTTCATTTAAACCATCAATAATTTTTGCAAAGGCTCCAGTTTTGTTTTTGTGAATTTTTTTAATAATTAATGGTGAAATTTGCAAAGAGGGTCTTTAAAAATCGGGTTATTAGTTTTTATTCAAGCCGCCCACTTCAGGCCACATGTAAGTAAGTTTAAGAAATTTTTTTTTTTAATCTTTTAAAGCACTCATATTGATCGGTTTTTACTTTTTTTTACTTTTGATTACTCTAATATTCCTACGTTTTATCGCAAAATTTTTTGAATGTTGGAAAAGGATTCTGAAAAAAGGGGCTATTATTCTCAATACTTTTTTTTCTCAACGAAGGCAACATAACACTTTTTTTTTAGTTATTTTAAAATCTTACGGCACTGGCTTTAGTTTTTTTGTGGAAAAATAAATTTAGGTCTGTCTGGCCTTTATAATAGTTTTTTCTTTAATGTTATAAATATTTTTTTTTTTGGGGAATTTTTTTAATCAGTTTTGGGTTAATTGGCAGTTGATAATTAGTTTTTCTCTTGATTGTCTTTTTAAAGCCTTAATTTTTTTTTAAAAGATGTATCATTATTGCTCCGTACTTTCTTTGCTAAGTAAGCTTTAGTTAAGAATACATAAATATAACTTTAAAACTTTGAAATTGGTTAATTTTTTTCCCAAGTAAAATGACATAAGCTAAAAAAAGGAAATAATAAAAATTTGGTTTTTAACTTAAAAACAAAAAAATTTAAAAATTCTAAAAACTATTACAGGGGTCAAATATTCTTTATTTAGTGTAAAAGAAATACTTGATGAGTATTTATTTATTATTACGTAATAATAAAAAATAATTCAGATTTGTTTTGTTGGCTAATTTCTCAAAACAATGTTTTTTTAATTATGCCCCTTTTCAGCCGATTTATATAAAAGCTACTACGTTCTTTTCAAAATTCTTTTTGTACCATTTTTTTTATATTTTTACTTTGGTTGTTTTTCTTAAACTGTGCTGTGCTTGGCAAGGAATGTTGGTTTATTCATTGAAAATTCTAATGTTAATTTTTTGTAAATTTCTAATGCTTTAAGGTTTAATTAATATTGATTATTATCTTTTTTTAATAAGTGTAGGGATGTTTTTTTATATCGATTATCGATATGAGTGTTTTGATTTATTAATTCTAGTAACTTGAATTTTTTTTTTTGGTTATTCGTGTTATTCTTGTTGACAAATGTAAATTTTTTTTTTGTAAGTTTCATTAATAAAATTGAGGCAGGCATGCGCATTAAAAAAATTCCTTTTCAATTTTATATAATCATAAATCAAGATCGGTATTAATAAAAGGGTTTTTTTTTGGTAGTTTTTGGTTTTATTAAACATCAGGATGTATGATTTGATTTTATACCTAAAATGCGCAGAAACAGCTATGCCATTAGAAACCCAAATAATATTTTATTTTTAATGTTTTAAATTAATTTGTGGAAACAATTTTATTTATTTTTGGTATGTTCTGTCAACGACTAGCACGAATCCCTTTTTTTTTGAATAGTTATATTTAATTGATTGATTTAGTTGATTCTGTATTTTGAGGACTTGTATTATTGAATAGTTCTCCTTGGGCCTTCGGCCCATTCTTTTTTTTGATATTTTGTTTTTTCTGGTCTGAAAATTTATTTAAGGCCCTCAGCCAATTCTTTCGTTAATTATTTTTTTTATCCTGTAAATTTATTTAAGGCCCTCAGCCAATTCTTTCTTTAAATTTTTTTTTATTTTAAATTTTTTATGGCCCTCAGCCGGTTTCTTTGTTTTTTGTTGGTTTGCTTTGAGATTTAATAATGTACTTAGGCTTCAGCCAATTCTTCTTTATTTTTTTTTTTTTTTTAATTTAAATTTTTTAAGGCCTTCAGCCATTTGCTTTGTTTTGTATTAAACTTTAATTTTCTTTTTTGGTTCAAATTTTAATGCCTACCGATTTTGTAGGGCCTCAAAATTCAAGTATAACTCAAAATTAAAGTTTAACCCCAAAATTTGGATACTTTACCAGATTTACGTTCAATCATCCCCAAACACAAGTTTTACCCCAAATTTCCCGTATAACCCCAAACTTAAATCTCCAAATTCAAGTATAATTTAAACTCGTTTGACTTCAAATTTACCTCAAATTTTACCCCGGGGTTAGTCCGCTCTGCAGACCACCCTTACCTGCCGTCGAAACGGCAACCTTTTGATAATTCTCTTAACAACTACTAATCCTTTTTTTTAATATAATTTAAAAACTTAAACCATTTTTTTTTCTTTTTTTGAAATTTAAACCCTCAAGGGATTATTTTTAAATAAATGTAATTTGTTTTTAATTTTTTTGATTTTTATTTACTCACCTGATACCAGAATAATTTGTATTATTATATTATTTTTTTTTTTTTTCTCTTTAATGAGTATTGACCAAGTCAGTTTTCTTTAATGCTTATATGATAATTTTTTTGTTTTGTCTGCACTGGTGTGTGATGCCCAAAAAGCTCCTATAACATCTAGGGGACTTCCGTTTGTAGCCCGTAAGAAAACTGGGGCGCCATAACGAACTCACTATTCCTCACCCCGAGCTGCGGGGAGGTTTACGCCCCCAGCGTTTTTAAGCTAACCTGTTTCCCGGGTAAATTTGTATTAATTTTCTTACTTTTCCTTTTTGAGCAATTGGCGTGACTCATCATAGTCACACCAGTTTTTTCCGCTTTTTTTAAAAAAAAGTGCTGGAAATTTTGGCGCCCAACGTGGAGCTGCCCATTAAATATTTTCCCAAAAAAAAAAAATTATTCTGGGACCAATTTAAGAACGGTCAGCTTTTGTGTGACTAAAATAAGATAAAGTTTTGAAAAAATTGATTTTGTTTCCCTTTCTTTTTTTTATTGTATTAATTCGCCAAGTATCTTTATAGATTTGTTTATTCAATTTTGTTTCCGCCTTGTTATTGACATTTACTTATTATTCGTATTTTTATCTGTATTATTAGTATTGACGGCTATTTTATTTTGTTATTGGGGTTTACTTATTTTATCATGTCTACGTTTAAGTCTTATTATTTTATTTCTTATTACCTGATTAATTATTTTTGATTGACTTAAATCTTTTTTTTTCTTTTATCGGTCGTTTGATTCTGATTTGTTATATTTGATTAAACTTTGTAACGATGGAATATAATATCAGATAAATTACCTTAAAAAAGGGGATGCTCATTTATGAGCTTACGGGTTTGTGGAATACCATGCGACTCGAAAACGGTTGAGAGTTACGACGGCTTTACCCCCCCTTTTCAATTGGAAAAAAAGGGGAAAGTTTTGAATTATCCTCCGTACAAAAATTCGAAGACGAGAGGGAAATTTGTTTAAACTTAGATGATCCAAAAAAACTATGAAGACCGTTTCTGGGGGAAAAAGCGAAAGCTAAATTCGGCGAACTCAGTCGCGTTTAGTACATCTTTTTAAAGTGTCGATCGCATCCCTGTTGCCAACCTAAAAAGGGGGAAAATATCGATACACGAGAATTATTGGTCGATGTTTTGGCTACCTTTAATTCTTTTTCAGAATCTTTAAAGCATGATCCTAATCTAAGCCTACTCCCAGAAAAATCTCATCTCGACAAGTCCGCTCTGAAGATCAATCGTTTCCCGCAAGTCTTAATACAACGTCCTGGAACGTCACGATCGACGCCTACCCCTTTTCATGCTGTTAAATCGCAACCCCTGGAAAAAAGGGGTCTTAAATTTGGCGACACCAAAGAACTTTCTGTACATAATTTTTCTAGAACGGGTTTCGGAACTGCGTGTAGCTCGCGGATTAACGGAACACGAACTGTTTGAATCCGCTATTGATTTATTTTCGGGTAAAACTTAATTGGTTCCGAGCAAATAGGACTAGGTTCCCTGACTAGAAAGGTCTATCCGCCCTTTCTTTGCAAGCACTTTGACCCCCCGTTATCGTCCTAGGCTGTCTAAAGAAATCTTAGAACGAACGCAAGATCCAACCGAAGGTATGTGGGTTACCACTAGCATGAACCCCATTTAGACGTTACGGTAGCATCCCCAGGATGTCCAACTTGATATCGTGACCCGTAATTTATCACCTTTTTATACGACGCAACTTCCAGTAGTAAATTCAATGACGAACTCGAAGAGGAATGTCTCAAATTGGAAGCCAAAAAGTACCGCGCAGATCACACGTACCTCCCTCTGGAAACGTCACGGTTTCGTGGAACCCGTTTTTCTTTTATCGCCGGTAGTTCCCTCCATATTGATCGAGCTTCTAATGCTGCCGTACCTTAGTTAACAAAATTAGGCGTCCTCATTTACTCCCAATACGACTCCGGTTACCAGGCTCCGACCGCTAGAGCTGTTATTTGTTGGAACTGTAAGCAGTCCGGCCATATTAATCGTGAATGTCCGAGCCCTCGTAAAACTTATTGTTATCGTTACGGTACCGCTGACGTAACCGTCCGAAATTGTCCGGTGTTCATCTCCGGGAAACGACCCCGGGGGATCGATAGGTCGTAAGATTTTTCCCCCAAATTAACATTCCTTCGACCAACGAAACTAATTTTCCGAGCGAAAAACCCTCGTGATTTTTCACACAAGTATCTTCTTGACTTTATCATTTCTCTGCTCATGGCGACGAACGCCCATATTTGAAATTTCAGTCTTGGTTATTCAATGTTAGGGTTGTTAGATTCTGGGGCTTCCCCCCTATTGTGGGCGAACCTGGTTATAGAATTTTCAAAAGGGGTTTTAAAAATTATAAAACGTCCCACTAACTTTTTTGCCAATGTCAAATTGTTCAAGTATGGTTAAACCCAAAAACCTCTGGACAAAACTCCCTAATTGATATTTTTTGTTTCCTGATCTGGCACATAAACTTATTTTTGGGGATTTTTGGGCCAGGATATTATTCCCGACTTGAAACAAGATGTTTGGGATTTTTCTACTGAATCTTCTGTGGACATTAGTAGTGTAGTCGACGCTGACTCATATCTGTAGCCGAAAGAACTGCTTTAGGTACCTTGGTTAAGGAGAAAATTTCTTTAATGGGGAACTGGTCTTGGATGCTGCGGTAGCAGAACATAATTTGAATTAGAACCCCGGGACCCAGCCTATTAAACAACGATATTATCCCGTATCTCCGTTTAAACAACAAATAATGGACAAGAAGTCGAAGAAATGCTAAAGCTGGAAATCGAACCATCAAAAAGTCCATGGTCTAGCCCAGTATGTTTAGTACGTAAAAAAGGGTGACGCTACAGATTTTGCATCGATTTTGAAAGCTGAACCCAAAACAGAGAAGGACGCGTACCCAATTCCATATATTTCAGCCATTTTGGACCGTCTCAAAGATACTCGGTATATCAGTTCCATCGACATTAAATCTGCCTTTTGGCAATGCCTCTTATGAATCCTCACGAGAATATACGGCTTTTACTGTTCCAGGAAGGAATCTCTATCAATTTCTGCGCTGCCCTTTGGATTGACTAACGCGCCAGCCACCTGGCAACGTATAGTAGACCGTGTGTTGGGAGTGGACTTGGAAAATCATGTTATGGTATCTTGGATGATATAATTATTGTTTCGAACACTTTTGATGAACATCTAAAATTTTGAGCCTTGTTTTTGACCGATTAAGAGAAGCTGGTTTGGTGGTATCCGAAGATAAATGCCATATCTAACAGAGGGTAGTAAAATGTTTTTAAAAAATTTGGGTTGGGGTGAATCATATTCAGAATGAACCTCTCCTTTTCCTATTTTTTTTGGACTGGACACTGTTGGCCCCCCAAAGCCATTTTTTTTCACAAAAACCAAGTGCTTCAGTAAAAAACTTTTCAAATTAATTTTTTTATTTCTTAAAAAATTTATGAATATAACTACGCTGTCAGCTACTTGGACTACTTCTTGAATAAAAACATCATGATTTTCTCTGTACTTTGAAAGAATGTTAGTTAATACAAAAATAAACTTAAACTTGGTAATAAAGTGGTTAATCCGTAAGCATCTCCACCCGTTTTTTAAATCAGTAGCTCCGAAGGCGAAGTCTCCCCCACTACAACATCGGCCGGGATGTGTACCAACCTATAGTCTGGCAAGTATATCTGTGACAACGAGGCGTCGGTAAGGGGGAAAGGGGTTTTAAATTAAACATGGCACTCCATTCATAAAAAACACGCGGCGTGGCCATTTTCAAAAAGTTTAGGAATATTTTATAATTTATTTAAATGAAATAATGTATACATCTATGTATTATTTTAAATATATTTTAAATGTATGGGCGTTATTAAAATATAAAGCATTTGGGCCATCGTAACAATTTTACAAA
>JAHBCN010014648.1:0-22237 GCA_019359885.1 Listronotus oregonensis
GAGTGTTACAAAAAAATAATTATTTTAATTGAAAATAAAATATAAATAAGATATATATAAGATTAATGTATAATTATATATAGTTACTTAAAAACATTACAATTACTACACTGTAGAGTAAAATATTAATTATATTAAAAAAACTTATTATTACTTTTTTATTATAACTAAAAATCTAAAATATATTTTAAGGTATGTATATTTTTGTAACAATTATTAAAATATTCACAAAAGTTATATTGAGTGTATCAAAAAAAAAAAAAGAATTTACATTAAAGGAATGATTGGTAATTTGGAAAGATTGTTTCATCTTTTGGGACTGTCTTAGGGCGAATGTATTCCCTCTTAGTCCGAAGGAGTAAGAGATTTTAAAATTAGTCACGTTTTAAATTAATGCACATTGTGTGGTATGTGTCGTAATTGTTTGCCATATAAGGTTTCTGACTCAAATAGCATTTGGCAACAATGTGATCCATTGTTTTTTTGAAGTATATGGGGTTACCAAGGTTACTTCGTGGAAGATTGCATGTGACAGTGTTGCCAATGTGATAAAAAATATGGATATTTGTGGAATTTCCCCTACTATTTAAAATGATAATATTTGCATGAATCGGTGGACAAAGCGCACAGGGCGAATGTATTTCTTGTTTTACTATGAAAATATGGGGCATAGTTAACTGTGACTAATTTTATTGCAGGAAGCCGATGCATACACACAACACTCTGATCAAGATTTAGATTCATCACCAGTTTTCTCGCCTGAAACTCCTCAAAGTGCAACATCAAGTTTCCATAATAAACGAACTCACATACTCCAGGTTTCCAACATCCATTAACCCAACCTTTAATGAACCCAGCACATCATATACACGTCAACCAGATGTACCAACTTTTACCACTTTGACAACTTCAAATCAGGAAGTGATGGAAGAATTTTTAGTTTTTCCCAGGCAAAATAATTAAGAAGTGATTAGGTACTATTACAGACTGATTAACATTCGTTTAATTGTTAGACATATATGAAATAATAAAAGGTTTTTCAACACTCTGTTTCTCATATGCATCAGAATACACAAAAAAATAATTATTATTGTACTTACACATAAGTATTTCTTTCGGAAGGAGTTGAATATAGCACGACACGTTTCTGGAATGATTCTTCCAAGTAAATGAGGAGAAATTATACAAGAAAACTTTAAGTCTTCATAACTCCTCCCAGTTGCCAGAAACCTCAAGGTGGCCAACAGACGTTCTTCAGCGCTTACTGCTTCTCTGAATAAAGTGTTTTTCTTTTCTATGAGAGGTTTTACTAGCATTAATAATTCTTGGAATGCATCATAGTCCATTCTGAGGTAATTTATTACATCGAGCGGTTCGCATGATTGGATACAATTCAATAATTGCAAATGAGTAAATTGTTCTCTCTTTTGCAAACATTCTTTCACCCAACCAACAGCCAAAGCAACTTTCGCCTTTTTTGATAATATCGGAGAAATAATGTGTAGCTATAGGGTTCACCACATTCAGTGTACAAATGAGCTCTTTTGCAAGGTTCGTGTAATTTTCGTGCAATGTATTGACAAACGTGGATGAGTCGTCTGTCGGGTCCCGGTTGCCGTCCGAGTTCGGGTCTGTCTAGTGAATGGCCCGCTTTAGACCACGCGGTAATGCCAACACGGACCTTATTTCAAATAATTACTATAGTCGAATCATTTTTAAAATGTAAATTCGGTGCCCTTTGAAAAGAAAAAAACATAAAAAGTAGCAAAAAGTTTTAATTTTTATTGTCGGCTTTTTATATGGTCTATTATTACAGACACGTGCGGGAAGCATTATAAAAAGCAAAGGCGGTCGCTAGTTCAAATTAAATCTTTTCGGTTACTTTTTATGTTTTTTTTCCTTTCAAAGAGAACCGAATTTTCATTTTTATATTGATCCAACTATACTATACCTAAATATGTCTTCCCGGCTGGGGATTGAACCCGGGTTGCCGGCGTGGCAAGCGGATACTCTGTCCACAACGCTACGGAGGAAATATAGATTGGATTTTGGGGTAACGAATCTTAATTTCTTCTTTGGAGAAAATTTCATCAGTTTAATTTACTTAGGATCGGATTAAAGTATGAGTCCAAAATGTTTATACCGGTTAATTTGAGAAGATAATATTAATCAAATAGAAATTTTATGCGATGAAGTTACGGATTTAAACGTAGTTTGTGTTATAGATAGTTTTCTAAATCGTGGCTCACGTGAATAAGTACGTAGAAATATGCATCTGGTCACGAATTTCACCTTGCCCGGTGAGAGTTCAAATCTCATGAAATTCAGTAGCAGAATACTTTTAATAAATAAGTACGGCAAGTTAAATTACCATTTTTCGTTAGATCAACAAAGTTAAGCAGCGTCAAGCGTGGTTGGTAGTCTGATAGGTGGCTATAGACGAACAGCTCGTGCTGTTGTGTGGTTCGGATTCCAAGTTTTGTAGGTCCCGTCTGAATGATATTACCCAGACGTTACTGGGGGAGTTATTTGTATAACGCCCCTGGTGGTGCTACAGCATTGTCTGAAAGATACCGTGGAACGGAACTGGGAAAAAACGGGTTAAATATCATAAAACTCGTCACCCACCGTAAGCATTAAAACATTCTGCCACCCAATCCAACGATAGCCTGGAAATCTTACCAATCAAATTCGATGTGACTATTTTAAGTGTGTTATGTTATTACATGCGGTAGATCAGGGGTCAGAATGTCTGGACGGTCTGTTTGCAGTGCAATGTGTTTTGCTTACCTACCGCTCGTATTGCTTTGTTAAAATTTATGCACAGACATTTTTATGTAAAATTAATATTTATTTATGATAAATGCGATAAAACTACCCACAACGTTTGTTTAGTCTAATGTGGGTAAAAACACTTATCGTGTTTGTGGCTGATGTTGCATTCCTATTAGTAATATCTGCAAGATAATGTAAAAGTTAATTCTTGTTCCCTAGACTACTTTAATATATAGGTATAAATAATAATTTTATAAAAATCAAATCTAAATATCTGAATTGTATAACATGTACAAGAGACAATTATGAATATTTTTCCATCAAGCATTGTTAAACATAATACTAATGCTCTATCACCTAGAACATTCTGGTCCTGAATCTAGCCTATGCAATAACATTCTGACCCTGTAAATAGCCACATCATGTGGTCAAAAGGTCCCGATATTCTGACCCCTTAGCTACCGCATGCAGTAACATTATGCCACTCAAAATAGCCACATCGAATTTGATTTGTCAGACTTTCGGACTATGGCTAGATTGGGTGGCAGAATGTTTTAATGTCCAGTAATTAGGCTTTAAGCCTTTGTGGGAAGTCTTAAAGATAAAAAATAAATTTATGAATACGAGGACGGTTTTTACTAATTATTTTAGCTTATAAAGAAACAAATAACTCAGACAATTTAAACAATATAACGGAGGTTCAGTCTTCTAAATATTTTCAAAAGATAATTCTGATGTTTACCTACAAACCTCTATAAAATCACTTTCAGCGACCTTTGCCGCGTGAAATACCGCTTCCTATCAGATCACCGAAGTCAAACACCGTCAAGCGAGGTTAGTGGGCTTCGTGATGCAGTGTGTTGTTTGAATTCCACGTTAAATTATAGGTTTCGTTTCCGTCTTAGCTAGACGTTAATGGGGGAGGAATAGTCATTTTTTGTATAACGTCTATGGTGGCACTATTGCGGTGTCTAACAGGTCGTGTTATGCAATCGGTACCCGGATATCGTCTTAAAATTCGGTACTCAGGGTACCCAGTAGGGTAAAATTTTACTTTACGGACACCACGCCGATTTTCATGAATTTTTGCATACAGGGGTTTTTTGGGGCGCTGATCACGAATCTAAAATCAGTTTTTTCCGGCAACCTCTGGTTTTTGAGTTATGAGGCCTCCAATTGAACTAACCTCAAAATTATCCCTTCTTGAAACTGACTACCAACAAATGGGACCATACACTGATTAGGCACTTATATATTAAACAAATACACTAAAATTTACAATAATTTATTGTCTATTTTAAGTAAAAACTATCTCAAATGAATCCACTTTTCTGTACGTTGTAAGAAGATTTATGATGTATAACTGGTTGCCTGGTTCATAATTAAGTTGTCAAAATATAAAAAACTGAATTTATTTCAGGTGTTTTTTACTAAAAATATGCAATAAACTTTTGTAAATTTTAGTGTATTCGTTTAATAAATAAGTTTCCAATCAGTGTATGTTCCATTTTGATGGTAATCAGTTTCAAGAAGGAGGAATTTTGGAAAAAGGTCCATTTTGAGGTTATTCCACTTTGAGGCCTAATAACTCAAAAACCAGGGTTGCCGGAAAACTGTTTTTGGGATTCGTGATCAGGCCCAAAAACTCCTGTATGCAAAAATTCATGAAATCGGCTGTGTCGTAAAGTAAAATTTTACCCAAATACAAAGTTTGTGGGCTGGCGTGGATCTTGGTTTAAATTACTTTAGTTAATTTAAAATGCTTAAAGTTGGGAGGATATGCCATTTTTTTTCACATTAAAACAGTATTCCAAAGGGACCTGATTTGGGGTAGGTACAAATGTATAGTTTAGAAGGGGAGAAATATGTTGTGGCTCAAAAGAGAAATCTGAGTTTTTTGGAAACTGCTGTGGATATAAATAAAATGTATTTATGCCATTTTTGACAATAATACCTTTAATGTCCGACTGGTATATTATTTGACAAATAATAATATTATGTCAAAGTCAGTTAAATACGAAATATTACCCTAGGGCGTTATTAAAAAAAATAACGCCCTAGGGCCTACAAATTTACCAATGAATAAACAATAAATTATCTTCATTTAAGCATTTATTACGAAAATACAAACATACTTACACAATATACTTATCATAATAAAAATTATTTTTTAAAGTAAAACATACAATTTTCAAACCAGAAAATTCCACATTTCCATACCCCACCGCAGTTGCTGTGTTACTTGAAGTAATACTTTTTCCAACTACAAGGGAAGCATTAGCCAATTTGGAGCTTTCACTATCATCCACGTACCCTCGTGCTACCGAAGAACTCTTCCAGCCTCCTAACCTCATTAAGCTCTCGGAACTACCTCCCGCATCAGAATGAATTGTTGCCGCTGTACGTCTTAAACAATGACCTGTGTACGCCTTAGCATCAGGTAAACCCAAATATGTAGCAATCTTAAAGGGTATATTTCCAAACGTATTTTTGCCTATAGGCTGCACAGTACGTCGTTCATCATGATAGCACAAAAAAAACCTATCAATAGGTGCACTTTTAGGTCGCAAAGACACATAGTCCCGAATTAACTTTGTTGTGCACATTTCACTATCATCAATAACCAAAAAGCTCCTTGCTTGCCCATTTTTACTTTGTGGAATTCAATAAACATATGCTGACCCATATCACGCACATCGGAAAACTTCATTTTCACAAGCTCGTCTCTTCTACAAGCTCCGAATACACCTATCACTAATGCAACTACATCTGCCAAATATTTTTCAGTCGGCGCTTCTTTCTAAAAGTTATAACTTGTTCGCGAGTCAGAACCTTCGACTTTTTAGGCTGATAATTTCTCCCAACTTGCTTTAGGAACTGTTGCAGAGAAATCAACTTTTCATTACTTCTTATCTTCTTATGAACTATTAATTATTTACGTAACATTGAAAACTTTGTCCAAAGGGAACTTGGAGAATATGACTCTGACAAATCTTGAAAATAAGCCATCAAAACGGTTTCGTCCACACGCTCCACGCAGTGTTCCGTCAGCCAGGCCTCAAAATGGAAATATTCTTTCTCGTAAATCCGCCTAGTTTTTTCTGGAACAAGCGCATGCTCAGCTTTAGCAGCTTTCACTAAAATATCTTGGGGGAAATGGGTATTTTCCACTACTTCGGACATTTTTATTCCTCAATCGCAAAATTATTTTTTATGTGCTGTCTTATTGACAAATAACTTACAACCATGGTTACCACAATTACGTTTCGACAATTTTTTCAGGTAAATGCTAGTACTTGCAGTGGTTTAAATTAATACATTCAAAATTCATTAAAATTTTTCTCATATAAAGAATATTTAGTCGGACATTAAACGTTGAAGGCACCACGGGTATTAAGGATTATAACGCTTTCCGTCAACGTATATCACACACATAAACACACCATCGACCTCAAGTGTTATTATCTTTATAATACCCTTGATACCTTAATAACTATAATGATTGTTCTACACATAGTATTTGAAGAGTTTTTTGGCGACATTTAAAATAACTATAGAGGCATTCCATAGGAGAATATTTCTGATGATTTAATTCAATTAAATTAAAGCTCCTATGATAAAGATATCTGCAATATTATAAAGGGTTCTAATACAATTGATAAGATTAATCATCAAAAAGCGACGATGGAAGATGAGAAAAACAAGTAGACCTGGCGTTAGTACTGAGCTCTTGGATCGTCCCCAGATTAATTTGGTGAATGTTAGAATAGTGACCCTCTTCAATTTCAGATATATGCCAAATAGGGAGAATACTGGAGAGTTAAGCACAACAATACATAATATTTTTTATTTTGATGCACTTTATTATAGATTTTGCTGGATATTTTCATTTTATTTTAATATACAAATTAAAGTATACAAAAACACTAGCTGTTATATTATTTTAACCGTTTTATTCCAATGATAAATCACCCTTTATTTACATGATTAATTTAGGCCATTCGAATAATCAAAAAATCGTTATAAACCACCTACTTTTACAACTTTGTTTACAACGCTGAATATTGATTATGGTGAGCACTGCCTTGAAAACGTATAATTTATTTTTGTATAGCATTGATTTTTATCAAACTAATACATAGGCAATGTAGGCATGTATTTATTAAAAGTTTTGGTAAATATAGGAATTTTCTGGAAATTGACAGAATGTTAAAATAGGTGAATGTTTTTTTCCGATTTAATTTTAATGAGATTTAAATGGTCAAATTATTTACAATTACAATGTTAGCTTACTATTTATAGTTAAACAAAACATAAGTATTATAGCTTTTATTTTACCGAATTACTACGAAAAACTTATATGTATTATATTTTTTTAATTTTGTTATATTATTATCTGCTTAACTTTAATTTTTACTTTTAAAAATATTCATGGTATCCTTTACCGGGTGTCTCTCGGAATTCCTGTGTTCTTTTTTATTTTATAGAATAAAAAAAAATGAAATTTGTTATGTGGGTACTAGGCTATAGACTATAAGGTAAAATACGGGGTAATAAGAAACAAATTTGTTAGAACAATTTTATGATTGAATATGGTTCTTGGATACCTAAATATAAAAAAAATGACATAGTGCTATTAAACCCAAATTTGCGTTATTTACAAAGTATTTTTAAAATTCCAACTTATCTCGAAATCTGTGTATTTTTAACAAAAAAATGTAGATGGCTTTTTTTGTAGAGAATAAAATTTTCTATCAAACTGACACCATCTAAAGACAAAAAAAACATTTTTGTTGTACACAAAATGCAAAAAACAAATTTATAAAAAAAAATAAAGTTGTATTTTTGTCTTCTTTTTTAGATTTTGCCCTATTTCAGAGGCAAGATAGGTATAGACATTGCTTCAAAGAGAAAAAAGCTGACATCAGAACCTTTAAAATGAGCGTAGCAAGAACTATTTCCATTAAAATTTATTTTTTATACTAGCTTATTTTTCATAAACATAAAGTATTTTTATCTGAAAAAAGTTATATCATAACGTTATTTTAATAATAAAACATAGCAGAACACTAATCTACGTTTCGGTGACAAGTCTGCCACCCTTGTCAAGATGAAATTAAAAGAAAAACAATATAAAAATTAAAACTAAATTTTTAAGGAATTTTGGTTTAAAAATTTTGGAAATTGTCAAAGCTATATAATTATTAGAATTTTCAAAATTTTATACCAAAGTTTCTTGAAAATTTAGTTTTAATTTCTATTTTGTTTTTCTTTTAATTTTACCATTATTCAGGGGAAAGATAACCATGTAACAGTAAGGCGGGGGCTAACAAACAGTGACAGATCAGAACTACGGTAATATCGGAGCAATTATTAATATAACGAAAACTGCCAGAGTCACCCTGCAATGGGTCCCTGGACACAAAGGGATCCCGGGGAATGAAATGGCTGACAAACTCGCTAATTTGGGAGCTGAGGACAACGGACCTGAATATACCGTGGGAATTTCATATAACATGGATATAGCAGAGATAGAGAACATGGATATTATTGGGAAGATCTATGGAAGGACCTACAGATGAGCATAAAGGACTTCAATAGGGTGCAAATGAGAAACCTGACAGGTCATTGTAGAAACAGACACTACCTCAACAAAATAGGGAAAAGCCAGACAAATATATGTAGATGGTGTGATTGCCCAGCACTAGGGCACATCAGAGGAAAATGTCTAGGAACGGCATGGCTGGACCTAAATGACATAAGATTCCTACTACTAACAGGACTCGCATTACTAGTGAGGAAATTGGGGCTCTAGTAAACAAAATGACAGCGCCAGATCGGTGCAAAAGGAATGCATACATAAGGGACAGGACAGGGTTCCGAAGCCTGTGTATGTTTAGGGTTGGTGTAGAGCAGCGAGGGAACTCACCATGCTACGATACGATACGATAATTTTATCTTGACAACGGTGGTTGACTTGCCACCGAAACGTAGATTAGTGTTCTGAATTTTGTGGGTTTTTTTTTCTGTTTTAGGCAATCGTTCATAGGAGTCAATAGGAGTGAGCAGGCTCAGTTCGCTAAACCCCGAGACCAGGACCAAAGGGGTACCATTTTCTAGAAAATTTCAAGGCGAGTAATCCCAATAAAAACATACCAAAACAGGAATCCGCCACAAAACTATAAAGCATATTTAAATTTTCATTGATAATATTGTAAAAGGTGAGTTTCTGAAGACTAAAGAAAACCTCGTTTTCTAACGCAAATTGATGTAATTTTACATCTGAATGTACCTTCCAATTTTGATCAACCTTTTTTTGTAACAGTTCGCGATATTATTAAATATAAATACTTTCCTCTTGAGCAAATTTTTTTTTGACATTTGATGATAGTTTTTTTAAGTTTAAGGTCATACAGAAGTTTTTTTATATATTTTTTAATAAAATAATGATAAAAAAGTTTTCTATATGATTTCAACTTAAGTAGAGACACTGTGTTAGATATAATACGTCATAATCACCTTCTGTATAAAGAACACAGAAGATAATTAAAAATGTTTTGTTTTATTTAAATGCAACAAAATATTGCAGACGTCGCGAGTCTCCATCCCGAAATAATTACAGATACTTTGTAATATTATCAAAACTCAGACACTCCTGTTTTTTAAGCTCTTTTTACCCCAAACATACTTTTCCAACAAATACCCACGTTAAAAATAATTAATTTTGTTTGTTTTTGTATCTGATAGACGTCCAAATAAAAATTAGTATTCGTTTGGACGACGAAAACAATTCCATTACTTATGAGTTTGTGTATGACTAACAGAATAATGAAAATAAAAGTCTGTTTTAAATTGCGAAGAAACAACGTAAAAATGTTTGGCAAAAGTTCATTAAAAAATATTCAGCCGATTTTCTAAAAGCGTACGATCCAAAAATGACGATTTGATTCAGTTTATTTGCTCATGGTTGGGACGTCACGAAAAGTTATTTTCGGGAAAAAGATTATAGCCACATTAATTTGGAATGAATTATCTAAGCTGTTATAACTTTTAATTAAATGATTTAAGTAGGCGCACTTTATGAGCTTTTGTTTTTTGCGGCATATCAAACAAGTTGTGTTTAATTAAATATATTTTTAGTTTCGGTGGGATTTAATTTTATAAATTTTTATTATCTGTTGGGTCATTGATTTTGTTAATAAAATCTCTTTCTTTTAAACGACTAGCACTGGTTTACTAGGCCAAGTACCTATAAAGCAAGGTCTACTGAGAAAAACAACAGGCATGAGATTTCTCCTCATCACTTTTTTTTATTCAATAAATTAAATTTTATAGTACTGATATCTAAAATCAGACCAAGTTCTGTCTACAACTTTATTCTACACTTTTTTGACCTGGCACGTTTTATGCTGACTGTCTGTATTAATGAAAAAACATCTGTATTAATGAAAAAAGTCCTCTCTACAGACAAATCAGTAACAAAACTGCCAAATTAATTAGTAATGGTACAAAATTGTAGACAGAACTTGGTCTAATTTAAGATTTCTGTACTTTTTCCCAGGGAGCTGTCTTGATTTACTACCGGAGGCAGCATTTTTTTTTACACCAATCCACATTAGTCTCGTTTTTTCTACAAGTTCGTAGACTGGTTGGTTGATATATTCCTGTGGGCTCATTTTGCCTGTTTGTAGTTGAGTGTGCAAAATATGAGGACCGCATTCTGTAAATATTTTAAACTCAGAAAAGCTTGCAGAATATAATTCCTGATGTTGCCATGAGCTTTGTTGGTCGATTTATTTTTTATACCACACTCTTTAGATATCAAGTAAATAGACTTAATAAATTCTTTGGAACTATTTTAGTTATTGTTTTAATGACAATATCCAATCGTTTCTTACGATTGTCAATTTGTTTGTCAGAGTGTTTTACCTTTCCGAAATCTGGTGCAAAATTGTTTTCTCGACCATCGATTTCGCATTACTTTACCGATTTTAAAAAAAGTACGCGTCTCGGAAGCGAGCAATTGCATTCTTTTAAAGGGCAAAAATCTTTTCATTTTTTAGTTCTCTATCCGACTGCATACTTAGTTTTTCGAAAATCAAAAAATAAAATATGTCACTCGCTGGATTTCTTTATAACCGCTAAAGAATAATTTTTTTTTCTCCGATTTTTCTGAAAATTTGGATTAAGGGGTTTTCGACCCTCCCGATTCAATCCCGCCTATGCAAATTGGAAACTTCTTTATTAGTCACCTTGTATACTAAATTGTCACGTACTTATACCTGAAACGTCAAGACGTACAGGGTCTTTGATTATATTTACGTGGCTTCTGGAGCATTTATTTTTGAAGACAGAAAAAAATGTTTTATATAAAAATTGTAGGTTTTTTTCCATATTATCTTTTGAAATCCTTAGTAAAAATATATCGCAATAAAAAAATGGAAAAATATAGGCAACTTTTTTAAATGGAACACTCTGTATATTATGCGCTACAATAAAAAATCTTTTTTTTCTGATTTCAAATATCCACATATTCACATTGATGATATTTGGATGAACCATTTTTGATATTAGTATCAAGAAAGCTATGAAAACAATAAATTGGTTTTATTAAATTTGACGTATTGATATTGTAAAAAGTTGAAATTTATCATTTTAGCTATTAAAAGTAGTTTTTATTGCTTTTTTGTCGATGGGCTATTCAGAAGAATAAAAAATCGCTATTATGCGTCTTTTTTATGGTAACAAAAATAATGTGACGACAGTGCAAAGGGAATTTCATTTCCCCGGGTACCTCGATAATACCATGAAATACTGTAAGAAAGTTTATTGGGAAGAAAGCTTTAAAATGAAGAAAAGCATGCAGCACGAAATCATATTTGAGTCTATGAAATTATAAAATAAAACTATTTGCGTTTGCCGTTTGTTTTAAACGCGGGCGGCGGGCGGCACGGGCCAAAGCGCAGTGGTACCCTTTGATCTCGCCGATCGCGCGCGGCAATCGCTCTGGCGGCATAGTTTTATACATAATACAATACAGTAGGTAATACACCAGTAATGCCAACCCAGGAAATTATTCCCTAGTTCTAGGGATTTTTTCCTAAATAAGGGAAAAAGGGAATTTTATCTAATATCTAGGGAATTTTCAACTTTGGTTGTTTTCAGTTCAATTTTAATTTCGTCAATTTATCAATTTTAATATTAAATGGATATAATGACAAGTACCTATTAAATCCTTATACCCTGGGTTATGGTTTGATCATTGTATCTTTTCAAAAATTGCCTTGTTCGCTGATTAATCTAATCGGGTTAATTCGTGGTATCGGGTGTCGGGAATTACAGTCAAGTGCTACTTAGCATCTCTTTGCATGTTGTTCCCTTTCGTATTTTAGGTTGTTGCCCAGAAAATACCAAGGGAAAAAAAGAAATGTCAAGTTCGTGTTTTGTTACTGATGCCGAGACTGAGCGAGTATTTTCAGTCGATACCGACGTTAAAAATAAAAACGAAATTAATTATCCAGTGAGGCATTAAATCAGTGTGTTTAATTCGTCTTTCTAGTGAAAACTGCTGCCAAAATTATTCATTAAATGAAAAGCATTTGTTTTATGAAAAAGGAAAACCTTTATAAAAAAAAGATTGATTTCAAGAATTTTAAATTGTTTTTTTGTTTAGAAACTTTTTATTTTTCTTAATTCATTTTCTATCTATGTCCATTGTTACCTGAGATTTTATTTTTATGTATTTTTTGAACTTTTCTGACAATAAATCATTTCTAAATTATTTTTCTATTTAATTTTGATCTAGGGAATTCTTGGGATTTTTTCACAGAAAAATTGAAATTTTCGACTTGGATGCACCTGTAATAAACACGTTCATTATGTTTCGCTCTAGCTGAGTTCAGACGGTTTACAAAGTGTAGTACAGCAATTTGTAAATTTCTCGACAACCCGGAAGACCCGAGAAATTAGCCTCGGAATTCTCGAGATCCGAGAAATTGATAAGCTCGAGAAATCATGAACCCTAGTGCAAAGGGAAATTACTTATTATATCCTTAACAACGGGTACCATCTATAGATACCATTAAATACATAGCAAAAAAATAATTGAGGTTTATATTCCTTGTACATAGTAAAAAGTTTATTGAACGAAAAAGCTTTAAAATGAAGAAAAGCCCAGCGGAAATGATAACAAAGTTTTGGATATCCTCGCTTTGTCAGGATAATTATTATACTTTTTCTATTGGACTAGCACTAACTACTATTAATAACTTAATAAAATCCTGAAATATCAATCTCGGATGCGGCATCTGAACTTAATAAAACAGATTATAAAATCTGTCCGTTCAGAATCTTTCCGAAAAAAACATGCAGGACCGACCTAAGTATGCATTGGAAATAGCTAGGTTTATGCAGCAGGATTCAAAGTTTTTAAATAAAATTCTATTCACCGACAAGTCTTTCTTCACTTTAGTAGAAATGTTTAATCACAAAAATAAACATTATTGGTCCAGAGAAAACCCCTTACCAAATGTAGCAACATAACAATTTTATTGTTTCCATGGCTTTCTTGATACTAATATGAAACTTTTTTGCTATTTATTAATAATTTAACCTAAAATATCTCAAAAGTGGTTCATCCAAATATCATCAATGTATATATATTTGAAATCAGAAAAAAAGGATATTTTATTGTAGTGCATCATATACAGGGTGTTCCATTTAAAAAAGTTGAAGTTGCCTATATTTTTCCATTTTTTTATGCGATATTTTTTTAATGAGAATTTCAAAAGATAATATGGAAAAAATCCTATAATTTTTATTTATAACATTTTTTTCTGTATTTAAAAATGAAGGCCTTAGAAGCCACGTAAATATAATCAAAGATCCTGTACAATAAAGGTTCTATGAATATTTTTAATCTATCAGCACTATAAATGTTTCCTAATGACAGCTGTCAAATTTTTACATTTCGACCAAATCGCCAAGAGGCAAGAAGTTTTTATTTTTCAATTCTACGTACCCATAGGGACTGTTTTTGTTGTAAGGAAAAGGGAAAGGGACCAACACAGCTACCGGCAACAGGTTTGTTTGGTATCTCAGGTAAAATAATGTGAGCATAGTTGCTGGTCCTCACATTTTGCCTACTTAACTTCCTTTGGCGCCTGTACTATGTGTTTTGTGATTCACCGCTTCACATTCGCACAGGATATGGTAAGCTGATTCTTCCCTCTCGTGGCACATCCTGCAACTTCGGTCCCCATTGTATGAGCCTATCTTGTGTAGGTGTCGTCTTAGGTTATAGTGCCCTGTTAGCAGCCCTACTGTTATGCGAAGTCTTTTCCTACTTTTTCTGAGTAGTTCTTCCTTCGTTCTTTTGGATAGGGCAGGTTCTGGTCCAAAGTATGGAGTGGATGATCCCTGTCTTGCTAGCTCATCCGCTTTTTCGTTGCCTTCTATTTCGGAATGTCCCGATGCCCACAGGAGAGTTACCGTGTTGCGTTCTCCCAGGACAATCAGTTCTTTTTGGCATTCTCATGTCAGCTTGGGCGTTACCTTGGTGTTTGCTAGTGCCCCTATTGATGCCTGGCTGTCTGTTCGGATTATTAAGTCGAACGTATCCCAATGTATCGCTGCTGAGTTTTATGTCAAATATTCTTTAATTTTGGGGAAAAATTAACGAAATATTACAAAAAATACTCCAAACTAATTAAAAAAAAACTTGGAACTAATTAAAAAAAATCTATTGAGAACCGTAAAATCAAAACAAAACTTTATTAAAAAGAATTGAATTTAAACATACTAAAAAAAATCAAGACTCTTGATTCAGATTACTTTTGATGTTGTTTTAAGACTAAAAAATACCATAGAAAAAAGAACTATAGGAAAAACTTGGGGATTCTCCCCAAAGTAGCCCATTGGATCTACACGGCCATAATAAGACCCATGGTAACTTACGGTTCCATAGTGTGGTGGTCCAAGACAGAACAGATCACGGCAAAACATAAGCTAGATTAAATTCAAAGAATAGCATGTTTAAACATCACAGGTGCTATAAGGACTACACCGACTAGAGCTATGGAGGTGATATTGAATCTCACCCCCTTGATATATTTGTAAGGGAAGTGGCTTTGATGACTCTAACACGCCTCCGCATGGTCGGTCTAGACACTAATGTAGGAACTGGCTCAACTGGACGACGCCTGTGGAGGGATGTTACAGGGGAACTTCCAATTCTACAGGCAAGAGCGGACTCAGTTGCAGCAAGGTTTGTCTTCAATAAACCCTACACAATCAACATAAGAGGAACAATACCAATAAAAGGCAAGTCTAAAGGAACCATTAGCCTGTACACTGACGGCTCTAAGACCAAGGTGGGCACAGACTGTGGCATATACTCACCAACAATAAACCTGAAAATCGGATGGACAATGGGCGCCGAAACCAGCGTGCTTCAATCCGAACTGACAGCCATAGCCATAGCGGCTTACAAAATTAAAAGCCGCAACATCGCCAACCATACGATATGTATTTATACAGACGGTAGGCAAGCATTACTAGCTCTGAAAAGACCACGCGTTACTTCGGGACTTGTACTAGAATGTCATCAAGTCCGGACTAACATCTCTCTAAATAATGTGGTCAACCTAGCCTGGATCAAGGGACATGACATACTTAAAGGTAATCATACCACTGGACTGACAACAAAAGCGATTAAAGACATCATTAAAGAATACTCCCATCGACTGTTTAAAGGAAAATGGGATAATACTACGAACTGCAACTTCGCAAAAATAATGCTGAGCTATCCAGACAAGTCAATAGCGAAAAAAAACCTTATGATGTCCAGAAGGAACCTCCGAACACTAACGGGTGTTCTAACTGGCCACTGCGGGCTACGAGGACACTTATTTAAAATGGGTCTAACGAACACAGGATTATGTAGAGGCTGTAAACAAGAAGATGAGACCGCGGAACACATTCTTTGTTATTGTCCCGCCCTCACATTTGAACGGAACTCCATGATGGGCACGAACTGGCCATTACTGGCCAAAATTAGGGAGATTCCACATAAAGACGTCGTCAACTATTTTAAATCAATGGGTTGGACGACGCAGTAAATCTCCCCCCTACAAGAGGAAGCACAAAGGACCTACTGAGGTCTAGGTGCAGTGGTATATTACCACCCTCTTAACATTCAGATCAGAGAGAAGACGAAAAAATAGGAAAATAAATTATAATATAAAGAAAACTAAAAGAACACGCTTTTATAGTAAACCGAACTAAAAAGTAGAAACAATTTTAAGTATAAAATTAAGTTATTAACAAAAATTTAATTATAGTAAAAAAGCGTGGGGTGCTTGATATTAACTGTTATAATTATTTTATAGCTATTTACAAAATTAAAGTTATTATGAAAATATAGTAAATTGCGTTGCATAAAGCGTGTTTTTTTAGTTTTTTTTAAACTATAATTTATTAATTCAAGAAATTTCTGTCAAATTAGAGACTTGAATTGCATCAATGTTACAGACTAACCGTTTACCAAATCAATGTGCGGAAAAAAAATAATAAAAAAATCAATTTAAATAATTAAAAATCAAATATTTAATGCAATTATATCGGTATTTAAAAAAATAGTCAATAATTTCCTTTTAATTTATTTTTTCCAGCAATAATCGGTATTATAAATAAACGAAAAAGTTGGCAAGCAAGAATGTTTGCCTCTGAAAACGAAATCTGTGTAAAATGGACGGTGATTATGTCTTCGCAAATTATTCATGAAAACATGGCGATTTATTTTCATTGCACAATTAAAATAACGTCTCCAGGATTTATAAACTTGGCCATGGTTGTGTTTTTGGGAAAGGTTAAGATTACCAAAGTAAACAAGATTGTTACAACTTTGTATTTTATAACAATTAAAATTCAGTATCGGAGCCATATTTTGGAACGATTTTCAGATAAATTTGAAGGTATCGCTTACATACATATGCACTTATGGACAAAAATATCGAATAATCTCGAAATTTGCCATAAGACGCAATGCTTATTGTCTGTACCAAAAATATTTATATTACCACTTAGAAATTATCAAACAAGGTTAATAAAATATAAAGTGTTAAGAGAGGACAATCTCACAATTTTGTATTATTAAAACATTTGTGGTGTTACTGATAAACCCCACAGAGTGTAGAAAGTTTTTAAGAAAAGAAATGCAATAGTAATTAAATGGCCGTTATTGATTTAACAATGTGTAACACTCTGTGGGGTTTATCAGAAACCCAACAAATGTTGTAATGATACACAACTGTCTTTTTTAACATTTTACATTTTACTCACCGCGTTTAATGGTTTCTAAGTGGTAATATAAATATTTTTGTTATAAACAATTAGCATTGCGTCTTATGGCAAATTTCAAGATTATTCGATATTTCTGTCCATGAGTATATTTAGGAATATTTTAACAGAAACATTTATTGCCCAGCTATGGAGAAAGGCAGTATCTACCAAAAAATCTAAAATAGACTTCTTGGTATTTTTGCATACCTAGGATTGTTTTACACCTACTTACACTTTAAAAAAAGCTGTATATTTATGTCTAAATGAAAATAAAATCAAAAGTCACTTATCTTACGAATAAATATATATATATAATATATATATATATATATATATATATATATATATATATATATATATATATATATATATATATATATATATATATATATACAGTGCGAGTCTGTAACTTGGAATAATTCGATAATAAATAAATGGGGTGTGTTCGGAAAAACGCTCGGACACGTCAATTGAAATTGTAAGTTGCTCATTTTTTCCAATTAAATTTTTTTATACAGGGTGTGCCATGTAGGCAGGGGCTAATACCAACTTTCTCATTTTAAATGGGACACCCTATATGTTATTATATTTTTGGATTCTCCACAAAATTCCAAACATTTTGATGTATCACAGGCCATACCTTTATTCGATTGTTTTTAAGTTTTGATTTTTTATTTTAAAAATGTTTTAAATTCAAAAAATATGCATCTCAGTAAACAGTTTTTTTTGTAATATATTTTATGAATGTGCTATAAAAATGTGGCATTTTTATAATTTTGACATTTTATAAATATTGACATTGCTCAAGACGTGCCTTTACTGTCGGATAATCAGATTTAAGTTTCTTTTAATTTTTTTACGAAATGGGCTATTTAAGTGAAAAGTACAAAATTGAAATCTTGATGATGATTGGGTACGGAAATAGAACAAGAACCCAAATGAAGTTTTGCATTTATTCAGACAGAAGTATCCTGATTTACCCCATATCTCAAAGTACTATAAGCAAGATTGAAAAACAGTTTCGGGAAAATGAGTCACGTAAGAACAATAACTAGTTCTCGTCGGTCTGCGCTTAATGAAGACACCAAAATTAATGTGTTATTAGCCATTGAAGAAAATCCCAATATTCCCACTAGGCAGGTAGCGCGCGAATTGAGTGAGCCAGTCTTCATGAGTAAGGGTTCTTGAAGCAGAAAAATTTCATCCCTAAAACTAACAATTCTCCAGGAACTCAATGAGGAGGATGCAGATAGAAGAATTGAATTTTGTGAACAATTTATGGAATTAATGCAGAATAATAATCTTATTACAGAAAACATTCTCTTTTCCGATGAGTCGACATTTATGCTGAACGGAGAAGTAAATCGTCAAAATTGCCGTTATTGGGCACAAGAAAATCCATGTTGGATGAGGCAAGGCCACACTCAACACCCAGAAAAAGTAAATGTTTGGGCAGGGATTCTATTAGGTCAGCAAGTTATAGGCCCAATTTTCTTCGAAGAAAATTTAAATGGAGCAAGGTACTTACAGTTTTTACAAGAAGAACTAATTCCAAATCTAGCTGTTCTATTCCTGATCCAATAGAAGCTGATATGCAAATAGAAACATCTGGTTTCAATAGCAAGATGGTGCGCCTCTCATTTTGCAAGACCTGTTCGAAACTATCTGGATACATTTTTCCAGGCAGATGGATTGAGGAGAGGACCTTTTGAATGGCCACCAAGATCGCCCGATTTGACTCCTCTGAATTTTTTCCTATGGGGATATTTGAAATCCAAAGTTTATATGACCAAGCCGGCAAATATTGAGGAGTTGAAAACTAGAATAAGGCAAGAGTGTCGAAACATTTCTCCAGAATGCATAAGAAACGTTCAAAATGAATTTGTAGTACGTTTAGGGCATTGCCAAATAGTAAATGGTTTACATTTTGAACACTTATTAAAGAAAAAGATTTAATAGAACTCTCTTTAAGTTTATAAAATACGTTTTTTTAACGCCCTGTATCTTAAAAACAATCGAATAAAGGTATAGCATGTGATACATAAAAATGTTTGGAATTTTGTGGATAATTCAAAAATATAATAACATATAGGGTGTCCCATTTAAAATAAGAAAGTTGGTATTAGCCCCGCCTACATGGCACACCCTGTATAAAAAAAATTTATTGGAAAAAATGCGCAACTTACAATCTCAATTGACGTGTCCGAGCGTTTTTCCGAACACGCCCCCATTTATTTATTATCGAATTTATTCCTATATATCTTCTATATATTACAGTATGTCCACGAAAAGGTGTTGAATAGGAAAACTTATTTTTAATTTTACGAAAACTACTCTGATCAAGTTTCTATTTAGAGTAAGATTGATAGAATTATTTAACATATTTTATAGGTGTTCAGAAATTGAAAACCTTTAAATGATACAAGAGTAAATGATTTATTTAGATGATATGAAATAGTTACTAGAAAAGTTGTTCAAAAGTAAAGGTTTTCTAATACCAGCTTTTAAAATTAGCCTGCTTTTATTTATTTGTAATTAAATACTTAATATCAATTTTTTTTTTAGTATTAATTTTATCAAATTTATTGCTGTAAAGTAAGCATTTTAAGCTGAAAATACTACGGTTAATGAATTATAAAGAAGTGTCAATAAAGCTGTCATATCAACGCCTAGTAGTACAAAATGAGTTGTTAATTTAATTAGTTAATAAATATTACAATAATTTTAATCAAAACTATATATGTATGTCCACGGAAAAGGTGTTGAATAGGAAAAACTTCTTTATTTTTTAAATTTTTTCGAAAAAACTACTCTTGATAAAAAAGTTTGCTACTTCTTGAAATAAGATTGGGGTAGAATTATTTAACATATTTTATACGCGGTGTTCAGAAAATTGAAAAAACCTTAAATGGTACAAGAGTAAAGTGCATTTATTTAGATGATATGGAAATAAGTTACTAGAAAAAGTTGTTCAAAAGTAAAAGGTTTTCTCTAATACCAGCTTTTGAAAAAATTGGCCTGCTTTTATTTATTTGTAATTAAATTTATCTTAATATCAATTTTTATTTTTAGTATTAATTTTTTTCAAAATTTTTGCTTTAAAGTAAGCATTTTAAGCTGAAAATACTACGGTTAATGAATTATAAAAGCGAAGTGTCAATAAAGCTTGTCACTATCAACGCCTACTAGTACAAAAATGAGTTGTTAATTTGGAATTAGTTAATAAATATTACAATAATTTTAATCACAAATTAATAAAGGTGGGCCGATTTTTTCGAAAATTTGTATTAGAGACTACTTTGTACTTTTGAACAACTTTTCATAGTAAGTTATTTCCATACATTCTCAAATAAATGCACTTTACTCTTGAACCATTTAAAGTTTTTCAATTTTCTGAATACCGCGAATAAAATATGGTGAATGTTTCTATTCCAATCTTACTCTAAGAAGTAGCAACATTTTTTATCAAGAGTAGCTTTTTTCGATAAAATTAAAAATAAAGAAATTTTGGTAATTGTCTCGAAAGTTGCCTCTTCTCCGATTTTGACCAAATTTGGTATACGGGGGTTTTTTGGGGCGCTGATTACGAATCTGAAAAAATATTTTTTGGCAAAGTTTCGTTTTTGAGATATTCATCATCAAATTTGAAAATCAAACTACCATAATTTTCACTATTTCCTTCTTTTTGTACACAATTTTGATTTATATATAAAGTGGCCACAATATTTTATAAGCATCCAAAACCTTATATTTTTATTTTTTTTTACACCTTTTTTTTCCATTAAATTGGAAGCTTCCTTTCGGGGCGGCCATGATTCTCTAGTGTATACATGGTTGCGGCCACGACCCGACGTGTGAAAGTGGAATTTGCAATTAAATGGAAAAAAGGTAAAAAGTATAAAAAAAAGTTTTTAAAAAGTGTTTTGAAAATATTATGTGCCAATTTAGTGTAAAAATCAAGAATTCTGTGCAAAAAGAAGGAGGAATAGTGTAAATAAGGTTAGTTTGGTTTTCAACTTTGATATGAATATCTCGAAAACAAACGTTCCGAAAAATAATTTTTCGATTCGTAATCAAACCCCAAAAACCCCCCTATAAAATTTGGTCAAAATCGGAGAGGAGGAAATTTCAGACAATTACAAATTTTTCTATTCAATACCTTTTGGTGGACATATATATATATATATATATATATATATATATATATATATATATATATTATATATATATATATATAAAATATATATAAACTAAAAATAAATAATAATATTAAAAAAATATTTGTCTGCACTCCATGGAGAAGAAACTGGAGAAAACTTTAGAGAACAAATGGTTTTTATCATTATTGCCAACTTTTTAAGGTTTCAAAACGTTTTTGAATAGCATCGCTTATAGTTTTTTAAATATAAACCTATCAACGTTTCGGTGACACTATTACAACCACCATCATTTTTAAGATAAAGCTAAATTAATCTAAAAATTTTACTGAAACGTAAATAAGTGTTAATTATAATTTTAAATTGATAAATTCTGAAGAATGACTATAAAATATGTTTATCCGGCAAAAGAAAATAAAGATCTAAGTGGAAATTTTAGGTGTCAGACGGTAAGAAGGTTTCTTACGAAGCGCAGCATACCAGGTCTGGTCAAAAGTTTGAGATATGTATAGAACAATGATCTTTGATTCGCTAAGAAACTAAGGGAGAAACGAAAAAAAAATTGTAGTGGCTTTTTTGTAGCAAAAGTTTGTATTTTTTAAAATATTTTAGAAGTTGGGTATTGATAAGAAGAAGATGCCTTTAGTTACAAGTAAGAGTTGGGATTCTTTCTTGGGAATTTTGAGCTATTCTAAAAATGACTTCAACAAAGGTAAAGTCTGGTTACTTTCTATGTACTTATAAGTAACTCTTGTCGAATTTAGACATTAACTTTTTATGTTACAATTTATATTTTAATTTTCCCATTAGGCATTGTAATTTTTTATTAAATTCACGGTACCTACACAGTCACACCACAGTTTACGGGAAAAGTAAAGTAAGCAGCTTTTCCTTGTACCTCCACGAATATTTCCCATAAATGTTCTCTCATATAAAAATAATCATGTCAGCGTCAAACCATTTAT
>JAHBCN010014649.1:0-22255 GCA_019359885.1 Listronotus oregonensis
TTTTTAATATATATATATATATATATATATATATATATATATATATATATATATATATATATATATATATATATATATATATATATATATATATATATATATATATATATATATATATATATATATATATATATATATATATATATATATATATATATATATATATTTTCGATAAAGGAAAAAGAAATCCTTTTTTTTTCCCCTTTTTTAAGTTACTGTACAAATGTAATTTAAATATACAGGTTATAAATATAGATTGGAAATAAATTAAACAATACTTTTCTTGCTCTACAAGATTGGTTTCTAAATTAAGGGGTGTAAAAAATTAAAAAAAGCTTTAGTGAAATAACTTTTAAACGCTTAAAGATAATGTGGGAATATGCCAAAGGTTTATTTAAAACTGCCCTAGTAACAGAAAAAAATATAATTTTATTTTTTTTTAATAATTTTTTTTTTAATCATTTCTTAAAATTTATTTTGCTGTTTTAAACGAATTTTTCCCCCCTTAATTTTTTTTTGTATCTTCCGTCATTTTTCCGTTTTTAAACCTTTTGTTAATCAAATTTATCCATTCCATACACAGAAAAATATAAGAATTTTAAAAAAAAAAATAAAATATACAAACATGATGGGGTATTTTTAACTCAAAAAACGTGTCGCACATGTATTTCATTATTTTTTGATCTCTAGACCAAGTTTTTTTGAATGATATTGTATTGGATTAAGATACAGGGTGGCCCCATATTTTGCCCCATTTTAATCGAGAATAACTTTGGAACAAATAAAGGTATCAAGATGCGGTTTTTGCAGATGCACTTATATTTTTTAAAGTTTTTTCCCGTACCTTCACGATTTTATTGTGACATTCCATTAGCTCAAAAACAAAATGGCCGATTTTCCATTATGGGACAACTATGTTTTTTTAAATGGAACACCCTGTATATGTTTTATATTTTAAAAAATTTAATTTTTCCCCCTTTAAAAAAAAAATGTAACACGAGCTATGGTTATCTCAAAAACAACGTATTTATTGACCTTCGAAAAATTGACTGCATGTCGACCAACAATATTATTTAACAATTAAAATTTGCTTCATAAGTATCCAAAAAAATGGATCGCCAAAGGTTTAGGTTATTCACAAAATAATAGTTACAATAAGGTTACATTATTTTTTAAAAAAACTACTGTAAATGTTGAAAATCCCTTCCGCCGACTTCGACGAACTTATTTAAATTGAAAAAACTTATTAAAACTATTGACAAAAAATTCTTCAGGAATATTTTCTATTATGTTTCGGATATTAATTTTTAATGGCTCTAAATTTTGGGGGAAATGGACTATAACACCCTCTTTCACATATCCCCCCAGAAAAAAACTGGGAAAAGTCAAATCGGTGAACGAGGTGGCCAGGAAATAGGGGCCCCCTCTTCCAATCCACCGGTTTCCAAAAAAGTTGGTCAGTGAATCCTTTGGGAATGTTAGCATAATGTGGGGTAACCCCATCTTGTTGCAAAAGACAAAAATTTAATAGATTTTCTTCTTGCAATTGGGGATAAAAAAAAATTTCCAGCATATCAACGTAAGTCCAAAAGGGTTTCAGTTGGTTCATGAAAAAAAAGGCCCATAAATTTTTTGCTTTGACATACCACACCAGACTGTGACTTTTGGGGAAACTCTATAACGTGTTCGTTATATTGTCGAGGATTTTCTGTTGCCCAAAACCTGCAGTTATGCTTATTTACTTTTCCATTGAGGTGAAATTTGGGTTCGTCTGACATTATTAGTCTATCCAAAAAAAGTATTTTGTTCCTTACTAAATTTTGAATTCTCTGGAAAATTCCACCCTTTGTGGAAAATCAGTTTCTTTTATTTCTTGTAACATTTGAATTTTGTATGGCTTTAATTTAAGTTCTTTTTTCATGATTTCTTGTACTGTAGTTTTAGGAATATGGACTGAACTTGAGATTTTTCTTGTTGACAATGTTGGGTCTTCCTGAGTTATCTCCAGAATTTGTAACGTTTTATTTAGCAAATCCTCATTGTTTATAATTTCTTTTTACGGGCTAAAGATCCTTACTCCAGAATTTTCTGTACCAGATTTTAATTGAATTTTTTTTTGGGGGGAGCTTTACTAAACATGTTTCTAAATCTTCGCTAGGTTTCTTTTACTGATTTGGTTTCGGCAAACATAATAACACATTTTCCTTTTTCGCTTAACGAGAACATTTTTCCCCTTCCTAATTAAAATAACTTGTCAAAAATGACCAACAATGGCTGACAAAGAGGCTTGTTGCTGTTATGGAAACGAGATAACTTTGTTTCCACAGGCGACTTTTCAAAAATCCTTTTAAAATAATATTCCTATTCGACATACAGTCAATTCTTTGGAGGTCAATAAATGCGTTATTTTTTAAGATAACCATAGCTTGTGTTCTTTTTTTTAAAGGGAAAAGTTTAAAATTTTTAAAAAATATTGAAAATATACAGGGTGTTCCATTTAAAATAACAAAGTTGTCCTATATCGGAAATCGGCCATTTTTTTTTTAAGCTAATGGAATGTCACATAAAAATGGTAAAGATACGAGAATAAACTTTAAAGAAATATAAGTATATTTGCGAAAACCGCATCTTGATATCTTTATTTGTTCAAAAGTTATTCGCGATCAAAATGGGTCAAAATATGGACGGCCACCCTGTATATAAGGACACCTTAAAACGGCATATTTGTAAGATGCCTGGTATTTTTGCATGAATAGAGAATCCATAAAAAATGTATTCAAAGCTTTTGTTGTATTTTTTTGTATGATTAATTATTATTTATTAGTAAGTAGCTTCTTTAACTTAATAGTACATTTATTATTGTAAATTAAATAGTAATATTTTATTTTAAACTTCTAGGGATCTTTTTGATATGCCCGTACGTAAAGTTTTTAAAAATTACTAAAAACATGCCGATGATATGTGTGTTTTTTACTTTTTCCTCCATGTTTTAATTTTTTTCTATGAAAATAACAATAAATGCAAAGAAAAGCTATAAGGCACATTTTGTTTAAAACAAAAAATTAAATTTAAAAAAATGATCAACAAAACTACTTGCAGCCATACACTTGCAAAATCCTATCTGGACAAAACTTCTAATTTTGTAGGTGCGGCTGCTTGTATTGCCGAGAATAAAAAACATCTAAAATATAAAGAGCTTGAAGAACGCTTTATCTTCATTCCTTTTGCTGTTGAAACTTTTGGTCCTTTGGGTGATGAGGCAGGGTTTTATTAATGAAATTTGAAAAAAATACAATGAAAAAAAATCTCGAACCAAAGAATTGGTTTAGCTGTGCAACGGGGTAATGCAGCATCGGTACTAGGAACAATCCAGGAAGACCTAGGACTTGATGAAGTTTATAATTTTTAAATATAGATTAAGTTATTTATTTAATTTTAGAATATTGTTATTTGGTATGTAGTGAATTATTATTAATATATGTAATGACACTCGTAAAAAAAAAAAGAAAACATTTACTAAGTCAATTTTCGTACTTATACATGGGCACTATCAAATGACCTCTGGTTAAAATTTAATTTTTATTTTTTAACGTTCCAAAGTTTCTACACCAAAATGTATTTTTTTTAAATTATTTAACACCCTTTTACTTAGAAACCAATACTCGTGGAGCAAAACATCATATGTGATGTTTTTACTATTACACTACCAAAAAAAATATTGGACTATGAGATAAGATAAAGCTTTTGATATATTTTTGCCTCCTAAACAAATCCATAGTTAAAATTTGGCCATTAAATAACAATTTTTCATAACCTTAAAAAACAGGTCTAAAACACCAACTATTTACGAAAAGACACCCGCAACAATAAAAAAAACTTTTATCTTTATTTGAAAAAGACCATAGAAAATAAAAAGCCACCCTCAGAGTTGATGTGTCATGTGACGTTTTTCTTATAACCTCAAAGAAATCATTATTTTCTTAAAATCAATCGATTTGCGCCAATTTCTTTATTAGGGGTTCTGGAAGTCGCTGATTACAAATCCGAAATCAGATTTGCAAAATTCAAGATAGCGGGTCCATATAAAAAATCAAATCAATCAAGAAAAAAGAAGCTTTGAACTTTGTGCAAAAATTCCTAAATTATTTTTGAGAATTTCGTTCATATTTAATTTTTTTTTAAATCCCAGTAGAAACGTTTAACATATTTGCTCTTACTTCTCAAACAAACTGGAGTAAATTAAAATGAAAGTGTAAAACAAACAAAACTAAAAAAAGGTCAAAAGGGACGAGTAAAAAGAAATAAGTTAAAACTTTCAACTTACTAAGTAAAAGTTGCACCTTAATATGTTGAAATTTTAACTTATTACGTTAAAATATTTAGTTATTTTGTTGAAATTTTAATTTTCCATGTTAAAATTTCAGCTTACTTTGTTAAAATTCTAGGTCAAAATTTTAAATCTTTGTTGAAATTACAAAGTACAAAACAGCAAGTCACTGCATGGATATTAAAATTTGTTCTTAGTACGAATTTTAGTTATATCAAAATGCTTGTAATTAAAAGAGTTACTAACTTATCGGAATATTAAACATTAAAAGCTGATATCATAAAAGAAGAGAAGAAAATCCTTTTGTCTTAATATATGTCAGTGGACGAACGAAAAGATACTTACGGTCTTAGCAAAAATAGCAATAAAATTTCAAGGTTTTAGATAATACCAATCAAATAAATTTTGAAAACTAAATATCACCAAAACTAAACAAAAAAAAAAATTTTAAGTCATTTCCCATAGGCCAACATATTAAGTAACATTTTTCTAGTTTGCTATTTACATTATTTACACACCTTGTTTTATTATTATAGTTAACATAGATTCATATTGTATTTAATCCGTTAAAATATATATTACAACAATGTTTTCGTTTTTAATATAAAAAACGATAAGTTCTCGTTTATTTAAAAAAGATGTGAATATTTAATATATAAATTTTGTAAAATAAATTTAAATATACATGTTGTAAAGTTTAACCCCAACTTAATTTATTTTACAGTTATTGGTAGGAAGGAAAATTAAAAACTGGTCTAATAGAAAAATAGATTATTAAATTTTCTAATTAGCATTCTCTCAATTTAAATTATACGATAGACTGAATATCCGTATTTCTGTATCTGAAAGTGCGGAGGGTGATAAACATCACTGCACCTAGGCCTCAGTAGGCCCGTTTTGCTACCTCCTAAAGGTTACTCCTTACTCATGCCCATCCTACTGATTTAAAGTAGGTAAAAACGTCGCCGAGGGGAATCTCCTTAATGTCGGCCAAGGAAAGCCAATACTCGCCCAGCATGGATCTTCTTTTGGACGAGAGTGCAGGGCAGTCACAAAGGATGTGCTTCACCGTCTCGTCTTCCTTTTCACAACCTCTACACAGAGGTGTGTCATTTATACCCATTCTAAAGAGGTGTTTTCGTAGTTGACAATGTCCAGTAAGAACGTGATAAGAAAGCTCGCCTAGGTTTTGCCAAGTAATGTTTAGTTGTATCTTTGTCAGGATAGTTCAATAACTCCCTGGAAAAATTACAGTTTACTGTTTCATCCCATCGTCTGTCTGCTGATGAGGTGTTTTTTTGGGTCCCTCATCGTAGACCCTGTCAGACCTACATGGCGCAATACCACTTTCGCTTGCAACAATGGAACGACCCCTGCTCACCCACAAACGTCCCCTCGCCTTCTCCTACGTCGGGCATTATACGAACAGTGCGGAGGCGCAACATAACCGTCAAAACAACCTCCTTGACGAATAGTGCCAGAAAGTGGGTGAGGTTTAGGATTACCTCCATGGCCCTAGTTGGTGTTGTTCTCATGCCTCCGGTGGTGTTTAGACAAGCCATTCTCTGTACATGGTCTAGCTTTCGGATAACTGTCGTCTGCTGGGCTTTCTGCTAGACTGAATGAACAAAGCGCTTGTCTCTCCTAAAAAAATCTTGCTGTCAGCTCTAGTTGTTATAGTGAGGCTGTTACTGCAGTATTTTTTAAATGATGTTCATTTTATACAAAATTATATTTGGCTAAAAAAAGTTTAATCAAAATTGATTCAATCAATTTCCAGCTGTGTTTGTTCGCTAAAAAAACAGTTTCTAATTTAAAACTCAATTTACAACAATTAAACTGACCAAAGCCAGCAAAAACATCTAATTGTAAATCAATTTTATTTTCGGGAAACAAAATTAAACAAATTGATTATTTTACCTCCGGCCACCGAAACTACCTACTATGCTTATATACAGTGTGAATACAAATTTATTACCTAGCAGCAGATAGTAATTTAAAATATTTATTTATTGATTCGCGTTGTTAAGTTGTTTTGTAATGAAACATATAATTGGTCTCCATGTTTAATTTGTGTTTTTAAAAAATATTATTAAATTCTACTAAGAACAATTTTAATACCCATGCAGTGACTTGCTGTTTTGTACTTTGTAATTTCAACAAGGTTAAAATTTTGACCTAGAATTTTAACAAAGTAAGCTGAAATTTTAACATGGTAAATTAAAATTTCAACAAAATAACTAAATATTTTAACGTAATAAGTTAAAATGTCAACATATTAAGGTGCAACTTTTACTTAGTAAGTTGAAATTTTTAACTTATTTCTTTTTACTAGTCCCTTTTGACCTTTTTTATTTTTGTTTGTTTTACACTTTCATTTTAATTTACTCCAGTTTGTTTGAGAAGTAAGAGCAAATATGTTAAACGTTTCTACTGGGATTTAAAAAAAAATTAAATATGAACAAAATTCTAAAAAAATAATTTAGGAATTTTTGCACAAAGTTCAAAACTTCTTTTTCTTGATTGATTTGATTTTTATATGGAACGCTATCTTTTAATTTTGCAAATCTGATTTCAGATTTGTAATCAGCGACTTCCAGAACCCCTAATAAAAAAATTGGCGCAAATCGATTGATTTTAAGAAAATAATGATTTCTTTTTAGGTTATGGAAAAAAGTCACATGACACATCAACTCTAAGGGGGACTTTTTTTTTTCTATGGTCTTTTCAAAAAGGATAAGTTTTTTATTGTTGGGGTCTTTTCAAAAAAAGCTGGTGTTTTAGAACCCGTTTTAAGGTTATGAAAAATTGTTATTTAATGGCCAAATTTTTAAATATGGATTTGTTTAGGAGGCAAAAATATATCAAAAGCTTTATCTTATCTCATAGTCCAATATTTTTTTGGTAGGGAATAGTTAAAACATCACATATGATGTTTTGCTCCACAGTATTGGTTTCTAAGTAAATGTTAAATAATTTAAAAAAATACATTTTGGGGTAGAAACTTTGGAACGTTAAAAAATAAAATTAAATTTTAAACAGAGGTTATTTGATAGTGCCCAAGTAAAAAATTGACTTTGGCCTGGTACTTTCATTTAAAAGATAACTTTATTGTCCTGGGAAAATTTCCATGGTTACAATTGTCCCACAATTGTTTAGAATTTTCCGGAAAAAAATTTATTGTTAATGAAGTACCCGCCTTAGTAAATGTTTTCTTTTTTTTTTTTTTTTCGAGTGTCATTACATATATTAATAATAATTCACTACATACCAAATAACAATATTCTAAAAATTAAATAAATAACTTAATCTATATTTAAAAATTATAAACTTCATCAAGTCCTAGGTCTTCCTGGATTGTTCCTAGTACCGATGCTGCATTACCCGTTGCACAATTAAAAACCCAAATTTTTTGGATAATAAAACTTCGAGATTTTTTGCATTGTATTTTTTTGCAAATTTCATTAATAAAACCCTTAGCCTCATCACCCAAAGGACCAAAAAATTTCAACAGCAAAAGGAATGAAGATAAAGCCTTCTTCAAGCTCTTTTTATTTTAGATGTTTTTTATTCTCGGCAATATTTTTCTGCCGCACTTACAAAATTAGAAGTTTTGTCCAGATAGGATTTGCAAGTGTATGGCTGCAAGTATTTTGTTGATCATTTTTTTTAAATTTTTTTTTGTTTTAAACAAAATGTGCCTTATAAACTTTCTTTGCATTTATTGTTATTTTCATAGAAAAAAATTAAAACATGGAGGAAAAAGTAAAAAACACAAATATCATCGGCATGTTTTTAGTAATTTTTAAAAACTTTACGTACGGGCATATCAAAAAGATCCCTAGAGGTTTAAAATAAAATATTACTATTTAATTTACAATAATAAATGTACTATTAAGTTAAAGAAGCTACTTACTAAGAAATAATAATTAATCATACAAAAAAATACAACAAAAGCTTTGAATGCATTTTTTATGGATTCTCTATTCGTGCAAAAATACCAGGCATCTTACAAATATGCCGTTTTAAGGTGTCCTTATATATCTTAATCCAATACAATGTCATTCAAAAAATCTTGGTCTGAGAGATCGAAGAATAATGAAATACATGTGCGACAAGTTTTTAAAAATGAGTTAAAACATACCCGATCATGTTTGTATATTTTATTTTTTTTAATATTCTTATATTTTTCTGTGTATGGAATGGATAAATTTGTATTAACAAAAGGCTTAAATACGGAAAAATGACGGAAGATACAAAGAAAACTTAAGGGGAAAATTACGTTTAAAACAAAAAATAAATTTGAAGAAATGATCAAAAAAATTATTAAAAAAATAAAATTATATTTTTTTCTGTTACTAGGTCAGTTTTAAATAAACCTTTGGCTTATATTCCGTCACATTATCTTTAAGCGTTTAAAAGTTATTTAACTTAAACTTTTTAATTTTTTGACACCCTTAATTTAGAAACCAATACTTGTAGAGCAAGAAATGTATTGTTTAACTTATTTCCAATCTATATGTTATACCCTGTATATTTAAATTACATTTTTACAGTAACTTAAATGGGAAAAAATAGGATATTCTTTTACCTTTATATATATATATATATATATTATATAATATATATAATATATAATATATATATATATATTATATATATATATATATATATATATATATATATATATATATATATATATATATATATATATATATATATATATATATATATATATATATATATATATATATAAAACCACACCTATAAATTTTACTTGTCTAGAAACAGAATTGCATCCCAACCAAAAGCTATGCATATAAAATGTAAATAAATATTACATGCAATTATTTATTTTGTCACACTGAAATTAGATTAATTGCCAATATTTATTTTTAATTATGTTTTGTGTTTGTTAATATTTTTTCTTATCCTAAAACGTTTGCGCCAAAATTAAACTCTGTAGTTTTTGTACTCTATTAAAGGCATTTTATAAAGCCTATGAAATAGAATTTAATTTTAAATATAAATTAAACTTAAATATTTATTTAACCCCTTTTAAAGATAATCGCGTTAATAATAAAAACACACCAAAAAACGTTGAAGAATAACTATCTTTGGTAATTTACCCGCTGGTTGGGACTTGACCTTGACCCAACTGGATTGCCCTACAAAAAAAAATAAAGGTCTCAAAGACTTGACCATAATATCTATATGTTTTTGGGGTCGCTGAATCTAAATCCGAGGTCAGTTTTATCCCATTAGGTCAGGGTCAAGAACATTACAAGGTCAAATCGTAACCAAATTTGATGAGGTTAAACTGACCGCGAATTCGTATTCAGCGACCTCAAAAATATAAGCATGCACTCTTCAAATCTGGTTGCGATTAATTTTGCAGATTTGACCTTAAAATGCCCTTGACCCTGGCCTGATGGGTTTGATCTGACCCCGAATTCGGATTTAGTGACCCTAAAATCATGAAAATACCATGTTTAAGTCTTTCAGACCTTCGTGTTTTTCTTGTGAAGGCTGTGTAATTTTGCAGATTTGACTTTAAAATATCTTTTTACCATAATCCGATGAGGTCAAACTGACCACATATTCGTATTAATCGACCTCAAAAACATGGGGATAATCTGTTTAAATTTAATTGTGATTAATTTTGCAGATTTTACCTAGAAATGCTCGTGACCCTGACCTGATGGGGTCAAACTGACCCCGTATTCAGATTTAGTGTCCTCAAAAACATAAAAATACCATGGTCAAGTCTATCAAATAAAAAACATAACAAAAAACATTCAAAAATGAATATCTTTGGTAATTTACCCGTATAATACCTTCTAGAAAGAAAGTGTATTTCACAAACTCAGTTAATTTTACTGTTTCCTTTAAAGGGTTTCATGGGTTTCACGGTTTCATAAAATCAATTTTTTATTATCTTATTAAATTTTAAAACATCTCTAGAATATTCTCCTAAATTTTCAAATTGATCCGAGTAATAGTTTTGGAGATACAGCCTTCAGAAGTCGAGCGCTCGAGGCCAGCTAGGCTAAGCGCGCAGGTATGCTGGAGCAGCTACTCGTCTATTGTTAGTTCGTTCTTCTTGTCAATTTCCTTTACTCTCTTAGGGCAACTACTAGCGGATGCGGAGAGCTTTTGAAAACTATTCCCAATCACGAACGATTTACGACATTAGCCGAAGTCGAAATTTTTCCCACTTTTATTATCACTCAAAACTACAAAAGCGTTTACCTCGAAACTATGTTTTCAAAGTCGGTTGGCAAAAGTTCTCGAGAACTACTTAGTCGATCTTTATAAAAGTTTATACAGGTCTTTGAGATACAATTAAAGGACTTGGACGAAGGATTTTTCTTTTTCGATTACAACTATTTAAAAAAAAATGTTGCGAAATTTTTACCGGAATTGTCATTTTTTGTAAAAAGTTCTGCCAAAAATCCAATTTTTACTTTTCTTTTCCTACGTCCAAGTCCTAGTTTATGGTCATATCTAAAACACATTTTTTTTTACTTTAGATGAGGGGTCGCCGGAAACGACGTCACAACGGCAGGGTTTTTTATATTTTTTCACAAAAATTTTAGAACTTCTTTGTTAAATGTGTATCTTTATGATAGTACAGAATTTAAATTAAAAATTTCATTTTTTGCATAAAAAATAAATTGTTAAAAAAATCCCCGACGAAACCCATGTAACCCCTTAATGGCATAATATGCCTACGTGAACCAAAGAAAGTTACAGGTCAAACCTAAAAAACATATTAATTTAATTTTTGAAATGTTATATTATTTTAGATCAGAAAACGTTGACAAAAACTCCAAAAATTGGCGAGCTTTAAAAACACGTAACTTTTGAAGTGGGCATCGCAGTGACACGTTCTTTTAATATTCTCACGCATATTTTTTGTAGGTCCCCCGTAATTACTGCTTCCAGTGGCGATTGTCACCCGTTGAGTGACAGATACTGCAATTAAAAAAAAAAAATATTTTTTGTTTAGAATTTTTAAAACTGTCAATTGTACTTACACTGATTACAAAGTTATACATATTGTTTTGTTCCAGTGTTTATCCAAATACAAACAAAGTGTGTAATTAAACTGATAAAGTTACAATACCTAATTGGTATGAGCTTTCATTATCACTCAAATTGCATTTTTATTAAATATTTGTTTGTTTTTAATTACCTTTTTATTTTTTTGTTATACAAAAATGCAGCCTCTATAATTATTTTGACTGGTTTGTTTAAATTTTGGTAAATAATATTATTTTACAAGTTTTCAACAACCATGCCTATTCAATGTTTTTAATGTATTTTAATAGTACACTAGTAGAAAATAAAGAAAATAGGTCTATTCTGTCAAATTTCCTTTTTTCGCATATTTGCACTACTTTCTTTAAACTTTTTTTGTTTAAATTTAAATTCGATATTCACATACCTTGTTTTTTATAATAATTAATTAATGTTTATAAAAAAATTTCAATACTTTTTTATGACAAAACCGCAGTTTAAAAAATTAAAAAATACTTTAATACATTCACTTACCGAATGAAAATATCGTGGTTGTTATAATGTTGATGAAGAAAATCAGGAGAAATATTTATTGAAGAAGTCACATTACCTTTTTAATTGCCGATCACTTAACCCCTAAAGAACGTCTATTTATAGTGGCATACCAATAAATAACAAAATTATTTAGTTCAAAATATTTTTAAAAATCTTTACTACTTTAAAATTGTGTGGCTCGAAGCAATTGACTCAAATCAACCGTTTTGGACGCCGGCGCCGGCGCTGATCTTAAAGTTTAGGCTAGAAATTTTCCGAACATTTATAATACTTTATTAAAAAAAAAAGGCAAAAAAATGTTGTTGCAAGAACTTGGTCTTATGTTTAAACGACGCAGGTCGTAAATAATTTCTTTAATGTATAAATTACACATCATTTTTGGGGTGGCTGAATCCGCGGTCAGTTTGACCCCATCAGGTCGGGGTCAAGGGCTTTTTAAATTTAAGAGTGAATCCATATGTTTTTGAGCTCGCTGAATACAAATCCGTGGTCAAATCTGTTATATTATAATTTTGCAGATTTGACCTTCATATATTTCTTGACCATGACCCGATGGGATCAAACTGACTACGGATTAATATTCAGCGGCCACAAAAACCTAAGTATGCACTCTTTAAATTTGGTTGCGATTAATTTTGCAGATTTCACCTTAAAATGCCCTTGACGCTGACTTTATGGGGTCAAACTGACCCCGGATTTGAATTCAGCAACCCCAAAAACATCAAAATACCATAGTGAAGTCTTTCGAACCTTCAATATTTTTGTAGGGCTGTGTAATTTTGCAGATTTGACCTTAAAATATCCCTTAACTGGTCCCATGGGGTCAAACTGACACGCAAGCAACCTCAAAAACTTAAGTATATATTCTTCAAATTTGGTTGCGATTAAATTTGCAGGTTTATCCCAGAAATGCACTTGCCCATGACTTGATGGGGTCAAACTTAACCGGGAAAATTCCCAATTCCAGCGACCATTTTGGACCCGGGCCGGGGGTCACCAAAGGGAAGGAAAAAAAAAGACCAAAAAATTTTTTTCAGGGTTTCCCCTTTTAAAAACCGGGGTGAATATTTATAACCAGAATGAAAAAAAATTTAAAAAAAGATAATTTACCTAACAAAAAAAATTCCGGCAACGTGTTAAAAATTAAAAAAAAACAAAATTTAAAAATTTTAATTTAGGCAAAAAAAAAAGAGAAGCTTCTTACATTTTTTAAAAAATTTTTACCAAGGGCTTTGCCTAATTTTTGGAAAAAATATAAAATTTTTTGGATTTGCCAAATTTTACAAAAAAGTTGGCCCCGGCAGGGGCCGGGGTTTTTTTCAGGGTACAAAGTTAAAGCAAAAACTTTAAAGCTAGTTCGCAATAAAATCATGTAACTAAAAACAATTTTTTACAGTCTGCCAAGCACAATTTAGACTAATGTATGCATGAGATTGACTAATTTTTACACATTACGCCAGTGACTCTATTTAATGCTATTCTGGGCCACTTTTTGAGCCAAACAGCCATAAGAAATGGTGCTCATTATCTCCCTACCCTCCATACTTTATTGATTGTCAGTTTGACAAACAAAAAAAATTACCAATTTCTGCAATAGTCCTTAAACTGTGTAACCGTTTGTGTTTATTCTGTCTTAAAAGTTCGAGTATTATGTCTGACTCCGAAGATTTAACGGCACAATGTATTCTGCCAGTTGTTTTGAAAATCACAAAAACTGTAACCGACAGATTATTGCCTTCCAAGTCCCTTGCTTAATAACTGATTACCATTAATGTAAATATTAAAAGTAATTAAGTTTTTTTTAAGTTTTTATTATTTTATTTTTAAAAATAATATAACAAATAACACTTTTTACTGCCAATCATGCCGCAAAAAATATTTTATTGACGTTTAAAATAAAAATCTTTTTAAGCAGTTTAAATTTGACGAAAACAAAAATATTTTTACTATTATATTTCCTGTCAAAACATTGTTTTTTCCGGTTTTGGTAAAAAATAATACTTTTTATTTTTGTGTATTTATTTAACTTCTCAGTAAAATTTAAAAAATGAATATTTTACAGATAAAAATTGCATTTAAAATAAAAAGTGTATGCCTTTGTGTAACGCTACAGTCCATACAAATTGGCCAATTTAAATTTTAGTAGTTAAATTACCCACTTTGTTTATTAAAAAAAAACTGTTTTTTTAACTTTTACAGCTTTAATTTAAATATTTTTATTTTGATTACCAGGTAACTATAAAATATTTTAGCTTATATTACCAAGTGACAAAAATTAAAGCTTGTTATTAAAATATTATTTGAGAATTTATTTTTTTTTTTTTTTTAATTTAAATTAATAATATTTAAAACATTTGTATAAAAAATTGTAGAGTGTGCAAAAACAAGCCAGTTTGTACATTAAGATGATGGAAATAAGATCTACCTTAACTGCAGCTTTTAAAAATGTGCTAAATTTAGGCTACTTTCCATCTACATATATGCAATTAGAAGTTAAAACTGCACAACAGGGTCTTTCCATCCTGGGACCTTATTAAAATGGGAGCTAGACAATGAAAGATATTTTTTTTTATGAAATGTCTGCCGATAAAGTGACCCTTAAAAATTTTAGCAAGCAAATTTAAGCCATTGTAACAGACATGAGAGAGTTATAGATATTTTTCTCAAAGCAGACCTCATCTGGTATACCAATAATGTAAATGATAGAAACTTTTCAGGCGAAAATTGAAGTTCCAAAAATCAATGAAAGGGGAATCAACTCAAGTCTGGTTAGAATCAAAGTTTGAATATTTAACAAGTTGACCATGGTGTGGGTTCAAGCACAAAATTGCAGAAAAGCTGTCTTTTCTTGGCAATGATGGTATCCTACAGCTTCTGCTCCGTTAGTATTTACGATTTAATTCTTCATGGACTGTCCCAAGCAAAAAAAAGGTAGTACGACCAGTACCATTTTGCAGGTTTTCTGGTAGCCTTTTTAGAAAATCAATTAAAAAATACATTAGGCAAAAATCCCGTGATTGGTAATAACAAATACCCGAACAATGAAAAGCAAAGTTTTTATCCTGTTACTGGATTTTAAAGCAGCGTGAAGCGGCCACAGTACATTTATTAAAATTGCACAGTAGGAAAAGAATCATGTGTTGAACTTTATTTAAAAAAATATATAACCAAATCTAATAGTAATATACGATATTTGTTAAAAAATAACAATTTTTTATTTTTAAATTTATAAAGTTATAACTGAATTGATTTTTAGAAAAAAACGTATTTACACGTGTCCTTTACGATCTACAGGCTGTTTTTTTATATTTTTTGACACTCCCTATACATTTATAAAACTTGACACACAGCACACAGTTACTTTTTTTGGGTCCTGATCATTTAGTCCTTCTAAAAATGGGTCCTACAAACTTCAGCAATCCAACATATTTTTCCGAATATAGTTTAAACAGTGCAAAATATTAAAAAAAGGTAAGAGACCAAAAATAAAGACAATAAAATGGGAAATATAATATATTTATTAAAAAAAAGATACTGGAATTAGAGAACAAAGTTCGGAAGGGATTAAGGACTTATGACCCAAAAAAAGTAACAGCCTGTAAAATTTAGAAAATATATATTATAGTTATTTTATTAACATCAGCCTCAGTAGGTATCTGTTAGATTTAAAATCAATATCTTGAAAATATACAAGACGTGTAAAAAAAAAACAGAAAATCATATCTAAGGTGCGATGTTCTGTAAATCGTAAATGGAGCATTTAGTGTCAAGGTTGAAAGTTAGATGTCAAGGTTGAAAAAATTATATACAAGCATTTTGTAATGAAAATGTACGAGGAATAACTTCTTAAACAACATAGTAAAAGTCCCATCAAATAGGACTATAGCAAGTTGCGAAAATCTGCCGCCATTTTGTTTTTGTCATTTTATTGCAAATATCTCAAAAATTATGAGGTTTATGAAGTCAAGTCAAGAGATAATTTTTATGCAAAATTTAAAAATACACTTGATGTGATATATCGAAAAGATGTATTTCAAGTTTAACAAAATTATTCATATGAAAACATCATTTTCGTCCTCGTCATTTTCAGGTATGATGCAGGAATTGCAGCAATCAATTCCTAAGCATTGACCACACTTGGAGGAACATCTTAACCATAGTTTTTTGCAGGAGCAAAATTTGCCACATGACGCTTCTTTGCAGTTACAGAAAACCATTTTTAATATGTCAGAAGGAGCAATTTGTTTTGTTGCGGATGTAGGAACCAGATGCCTCTCTCTATCTCGTTGCCAACCATAAGCTAATGAATCCAACTTGCATCCTATCCACTCTTGTACCTAAAAAGTTCATAAAACTTTATTATTTCGGCTAAGTAATAATAATTAGAGAACATACCTGATAATAGACTCTCAAAACATGTTGTACAGCAGCGTCTTTGATTGGGGGAAGCGCTGCCAAATTAAAGTTTCCAGGCATACCTTGACGAGATGTTATTCGATTATATAAAGTATACCTTAACGTGTCAATATCTTCATTGCTCTTCTTGGGCCTATATAACTTTGTAATGAATTCTACACCTGCTTCTATTAACTGGTTCTTATCCAAATTTTGTTGATAAAATATTTGAAGGCTTTCGCATAAAGAAATGTCATTCTTCAACAACTCTAAACCGAGTTTTTTGCTTTTTAATATGAACGAGGTTGTATCACAACCTGATATAGCATGAAGAAACAACATGTACTGTTTAATATGCCCTAGTTTTTCTTGAAGCTCTGATATTTTCGTTGCTTTATCAGCTTTGGCAGCTTTTCCTGGCCGGAGTAAAAACATTTTATCATATTCTGAATGATGAATCAACAGAACCGCAATATCTGTGTCCTCAGATACAACTACGATTGGTCTACCAGAACTTGAAAGTTCTACTGCAGTTCTAACGTTTAAATAGTCTGCGCCACTTTCAGCCAGTTTTACCTTTAAGACTATTTTTTCAAATCTAAACTTTAAAAGCTCTATCAGTTTCTGTTTGTTATTAATAGGCCAAAGAAGAATTAGTAATCCCACGCCCATGGGTTGAGTCTCCAGTGGTTTTGATTGACCTCACTAAATTCTGCTCGATGACCATATCGGTCCAAGTACCGGACCAGAAGTTGTTGGTTGTTCTCACAGTAAGCATTCCCTTAGAAACAATTTTTTTATAATTTTAGGGACTCATATTATGAAGGTTAAAATAGAAATATTTAGCGTCGCAAGTCCCCAACAGCAACAATAATTTTATTATTCTTATTACCGAAAACAAACACATCGTGCGCGTGAAAAAACGACAATAAATCAAAATGCTTCATGTCGCAAGGTGTAAATACGGTCTAGTCAGCTGACGCGGCGTTGCCAGTTCTAATATTGTTACCTAAATGTCAGAAAAAAATACCATAAATTTTATTCGAGGCTATGGCATTATGCTACACTCAGAATTTTTTTTATTAATAACTGTTAATAAAATTTTTGGTGCATTTGAATATAGTTGTAAGAGGGGTGTCAAAACTATATTACGCGATGTATTTTTTCATTTAAAGAAAATAATATCTCTTGAACCTTATCCGAAAACTTAATAGTTTTCGAGATACAGGCATTAATTTGAAAAAATCAAAATGGCGGCCATTTTTTTGCAACTTGCCATTACCAGAATCTACGGGACTTTTAGTATGTCATTTAAGACCATATTTTAAGTACTTTCCCGCTGAAAAACATTTGTATATAATTTTTTCAGAAGTTTGGACAAAATTCCGACAACTTCACTGCACTAATTGGAGAATACGTATTTATAGCACGTTTTTTACTTGAAATGATTTGTACGATTACACCCTTAATTATGAACATTAAGTTGAGGAACACCCTGAATATTTAAAATATAATTAATTATTAATAAATCCATAAATTATGTAATATAAAAGGACCACATTGTCTAGGGATAAGGTAAGCATTTCTTGTTTTAATATAAACCTATTTATCCCCTTGCCACGATATTTACCATAATCGAAAAATAATTACAGGGTGTGGTACAATATACATTTTTTAAAGCATTTTCCTATCAGAGCTAATGACATCTGACGTGAATTAATTTAGTTGATAAATTGCGCCTACATTTAAAATAAATATTTTAGACTGTTTTAGAAAACAACTATAAGGGTTGGCTTATTAATTTTTTTGTACTTTTCTTGCTATGAATTTTGTTTACTTTTCTCTATAAGAGGGATGTTTTGTATTGGTAAAATGTATATTCCTAAAATATTGCAGATCTTTACATTTTAGGATACCTAAATCGACAAAAAATTTGATTGCCTATGTCGGTGACATAAATCCTAAACCAAATAAGGTAATAATTTGGTTTACTTAAAACGAGTACGTGACCTATTGTTTTTAGGCGATATTGCTTAATAAAAATGGGTAAAAGCTGATATTTTTGAAAATATTTTAATTTTTATGTTTTGGGGACAAAAAATTAAAAAATAATTTTAATAATTTAATTTTTATTTGAAACAAAATTTAATATGTAATTTTTTATTTTTTTTTTATATTTAATGTAGAGGAAGCAAAAAGTTATTGGTATTTCAGTATTATTTTTGATTAAATTTTATTGCCAAAATTATCCCATATTATAGGGGGATGTTTTGGAAAGCCATTTTTTATTTTTTTCCAATTTTTTTAATTTCTTTTAATAATTTAAAAAGTGTTTAATGTGTATTTACTATTTTAGTAGTAAAGTTATATTTTTGCACTGAAAATTTTTTATTGGACATAATCCTGGTATAAAAAAACCTACAAATCTAAACAATGTTTTTTAACAAAAGGTTAGGAGTTATCCTTTAAGTCAAACGTCTATACCGGGTGGTGCATCGCATGACTGGCCATAGGAAATCCCATGTAAATTTTGATACATTGAAATATTGGCTCCCCTATTGAATTTACAAAAAAATTGTCTCTACGTTTCTACGTTTTTTCCTGACAGACACATTTCAAGTAAGACAACAGTTCAAAATATCGTTCATAAGTTTGAGACAAAAGGTACTGTTATTAATAAATGCAACTGCTTAGAGCGAAATAATAATGTACTCAATGGAAGAGCTCAAGAAAAAAATGCCGATTTAGATGTTTTACTTCATGTAGGAGAAAATAAAGGAATTAGCACAAGGCTTCTTGGCAAAGTTGTAGGAAAGGATCACAGCACCGTACTACGCAAATTAAAGAAATATAAATATCATCCGTATAAATATAAAAGACATCAGGAATTAAGGGAAGGCGATGAATTCCAAAGAGCAGATTTTTGTTTTAGAGTTATGGAAATGGCGAATAACGATAGGGACTTCTTATGCAATATTTGTTTTAGTGACGAATGCGCCTTCACATTAAACAATGAACCAAACGTTCAAAACATCAGATACTGGAGCAAAGAAAATGAACACAGATTTGTAACTACAAGGACTCAATACCCTCAAAAGGTAAACGTTTGGGCGGGTATATTTAGACATCGGATTATTGGACCTTTTTTCTTGAATCACAATTTGGGAACAGAAACTTTTTTAGAACTATTACAAAGTCAAGTGGGGCCGGCATTGAAAGAAGTTGCACCTGACTGGTTTCAAATGGATGGTTGTCCTGTACACAATTTACGAGAAGTAAAGGAATATGTTCAAAATGTTTTCAATGGACTTACATCATAAATTGCCCAGCTAGGTCTCCTGATCTTTCGCCAAACGACTTTTTCCTTTGGGGTCATATCAAAAATGTTATTCATACAAATTTGAGTTATCAAAATTTAGAAGAATTAAAACTTTCAATTTCAGCGGCGTGCGATCGACTATCGGGATTTCAACTTCATAATGAAAGAACTGAATTTTATAACCGTTTAGGATATTGCTTAGCGGTAAACGGAGGTCTGTTTGAGCATCTAATTAAAAAACATTAGCTTTTAGTTTTAACGTGTTGCGTAAAACGTGTTTTTAGACAGTTTTTAAGTGTGTTTTTCACCTTCCTATAAAATTGTTCAATTATGTAAAAATCTCATTGTGTAGTTCAATGTAATTACTTGTATTTATTAAATGATTACAACCATTATTTTCTCTTCAATACTGTAAAACATTTTAAAATAACTAATACAAAGTAAAACGTGAATTAAACTTTTAATTGCCTTATCAGAAAAAAATAAATTTAGAATGTGAGCTAATATTATCAACGTCTTCAAAATAGTCTAATACAATTTTGTTGTAAATTCAATAGGGGAGCCAATATTTCAATGTATCAAAATTTACATGGGATTTCCTATAGCCAGTCTGGCGATGCACCACCCGGTATACTATCTGGAGAATGGTTTTATTTTATACCTCAGTCATTTATAATTTAATTAAAAAAAAAATGTTTATCCTATTAATAACCCCTTAAGTTTTTTTTTTTTAGTTGCTATCTCTTCTTTTTTTCTTTGCTTTTATTGAAAATATGCTTTGGGTATAGAAAAGGTAGTCATCTAAAGCTTCTGAAAATTATCGAATTAACTATCTGTTGTGCACTGATTTTGGTACAAAGTAATCAAAACTTAAACTCTAATCATTTAATGTGTCACTATAAAATCAACAATATAGTGTTACCATAACTCGACGTTCATTATCTGCCTAACGTCAAAATGGGTCAAGTTTGCACATCGGCTTTATTTTAGATAGTGTTAGGAGCTCCCTAGGAGAGCAGCTTTACATAACTGTTGTCAGCTTTATGTTTTCAAAGTTAATAATGCTCTCCGGTAAATAAACACTAATTTTAAAGTTATAAACTTTATGGATAAAATAATCTGCAAATGTTGTAACAAAATTTAAATTTTAAAAATTTAATTTTAAATAAAAACTGTACGGAGGTGTTAAGGAATGATAAAAGTGTCCGGCAATAAAAAAATTGTTTGGTAAACCTACCTAAAGACGAGAAATTGAAAATTAGGTTAATTATTCGGCTTATTGGCTGGTGGCGACACGTCCTTGGTATGCGACCAGAACAACTTTATTTGTCCACAATATTTTTTCATTTTTACCGGTGATATTGGCAATTGCAACACTATTATTTTCATTTATTTTAATTTAAACGAAAAATAATTAATTTTCATTATCCTAAACTTTAAAAAAATATTTACCGAGTACGGATTATGGAATTTTAAAATTAAAAAAAACTAGAAATCAAGATCTTCGCGACTGCAAATACTCCTAAGATAATCAATAATATAAAAAACATTTTTATTGCTTCATTTCTTGCCAACAATGTTAATGTTTCGTTTTTTAAATCTTGCAAAAATGTCATTTTATAATAAGAAGCCGTATAAAATTAGGCTTTACATAGTTATTAGCATTAAATAATAATTGATATGCCAAACTTTCTATTTCCGCAGTATAGGTTTTCCATAAATACCCATAAATAGTTAAATGGATTTAACTAAAGTCCATCCAGTAGTTGGTCAAATTTACCCTTCAGGGAACAAAGTAAGTTTATGATAGACAAATTGTGAAATAGCATAAATATATTATGCCCAAACTAACCTAAGTTTGATAAAGCGCACACGGACGAAAATTTAACAAGAACTTAGTCACAGGTTAAACAGGTTTATGTTTAATGTACAGGATAAAACAAATTTTTTATTTTATAGTATACATTGATAAAGCTGGAGAATTACAAAACATGTGTGCTAAATAAAATATATTTGGTAAAAATTAAAAGAAAAGTACTTTTTTAAAGCACATTTTAATGTTAAGACTCCGACCTATATCACTGGAGCTAGTGATGCCTTCCAAAGTCTCTTTAGGTCTCTCACTTCCCGTTGGGAGACGATAGATTCTTGTCTCTCGCTTGCTCCTATATCTCTCGAGGTCTGTCGACCAGTATTTTGTTACACAATGACCAAATATAAGCTTGTAAAAAAAGTTTTTTTTATCAGAATTTAAAATAGCAAGAACTACATAATATTTATTAATGATATTTTAAAAAAATATATTATATAAGTATAAGAAAAATAAGTAAATATAAATATTGTTAATATATTTCTTCATTTATTCCTTTATTAAACAGGTCCACAAAAAAAGTGGTGTGCGCTGGGTGTCGGACTAGGATTTTCTGGAGTATTTTTTCCGCTGAACACGATTCTAAAGATAAAATTGGGAGTCAAGCAGCAAAAAATCGAAAAAAAACGGACTACGACTATATAAATTATAAGAGATACAAATAATTTTATGAAACAAAAAACAGAGCTTTTTAAATTATATATAAAAAGGCTATATAAACATTTTTAATAAGATAAATAATGAGGGAGATATAAACGAAAATGTA
>JAHBCN010014650.1:0-12500 GCA_019359885.1 Listronotus oregonensis
GGGCTATGGGGGGGGACAAAATCTGAATTGGCGTTGCAGCGCTCCATCATAATTTCACAAAATTGCAAGCGTCTGTCATAGTCTTCTGAGAGCTCTTGTACCAGTCTTATTTTGTAGGGATAAAATTTTTCGGTTTTTAGGCGGTCTACTGACATATGGGAAATGTGATTTTCTTCTCCCGTTTTGGTAAAAGGGGGGGTTTTCCCCTAAACTAAACAAAACGTTTAGAGCCATCACCATCTTTGAACTTTTGGGTCGGCCGGGTATGCAGCATCTTTTGTGCCAGATTCACGGTTTTTTTTAAAAACTTTTTAAAGTAGATCCTGTTAAGGGTTTCTGTCGGATTTTGTCATTAAAATATTACAAACTTCTTGTTGTTTCTATTTTTCCCCAAAACCCCATTCATTAAAATTTCAATTTTTTGGGGTTTCTTAAAGCCCTTTTTTGTGAACAATTTTTTAAAAAATATTGAAAATGTCTTTTTTCCCCTAAACATGTGCAGGTATTTTGGAAAAAACACATTAAGTATTACTTTTCTTAATTCTTTCAAAACTGTTATCGTTAAAGAAATACAAATTTCAAAAGTATACACAATTTTAAGCAGAATAAAAAACTGAATAAAATACGGGGTGTTCTTTTAAAAAAATCAATTTCCAATCGTTTAAAAAAGGAAATTTGGAAACGCCCGGGACTCATTTCGACCCGGGTAATTTCAAACCTATATAATAGTTTTAAAAAAAATTGCATAAATGTGGGAGGGATTTTCAGCTTTCATTTTTATTTCACTCTTATAATTTTTTCCCCCCTAAGTGATTTTCGTAAACATTTTGGATTTGGAAAGCTTAAGGCGGTTTCTTGTTCCTGTGAAAAAGGGGCCTAAATTAATTTTTTTTTTATTGTTAAATTTTTGGAAGCAGCCCAAATTTTTAAGGCGCGGCCACAGAAAGCCCTCACAATCGATTATTCATTAAACCCTTTCCCAGGATATCTGCAGGGGCAGTCTTGCAACTTCTCTTCTTCTTCTTTTTTTTTTTTCCGGGGCCATCTTGATTAAATGGAGGAGGCAGCCTCATGGGCTTTTTTTAAAACCCCAATCTTTTATATCAATCCTCCTTGTCTTTTTTAAGTCCATAACCCCGGACTGGTTGGTTGATATATTCCTGTGACTCATTTCCGGTTGCCCAAATAATGCCTGTCTTTTTTGATTCAATGCTTCAAATTTCCCACGGATATGGTAGGCTGTTTTTTTCCCCCTGCACATTCGGCCTTGGTCCCATTGTATGACCCTATCTTCTTAGGTGTCCTTTGAGGTTATAAACCCCGTTAGAAACCCCCACTTTTTGGGAAGTCTTTTTCCCCTTTGTCTGAGTAGTTCTTTCTTTGTTCTTCGGTGGGCCTCTTAGGGCCCCTGTTAATTTCTGGGGTTTTCCCCGAGTATTCTTCGTGTTTTTTTGGATCCATTCTTGGTTTCCCTCTGCTGGGTTTTGGCATCCAATGGCGATTCTTCCAAAGTATTGTGTGGATGATCCCTGTCTCGTTGGCTTATCCGCTTCGCTCTGTGCAAGGAATTATTTTGTTATATATGTTTAATTAATTTTTAAAGCAAAATTTCGTAAATTGATATAATTATATATATATATATATATATATATATATATATATATATATATATATATATATATATATATATATATATATATATATATATATATATATATATATATATATATATATATATGAAGTAAAACTCTTTTTTTACTAAACCCGAGCTTTCAAAATTTATTTTTTCCTTTTCAAAGCTACAATATAAAGAAAAAATCTTTTACAACCCAAAAACTAATTTTACAATTGCAACTTATTGTTTTAAAAACGGTAATTTTCAACAATAAAAACTTACGTGCAAAGTGAGTTTTCTTAAGGCTAGAGTCATTATAAGAAACATAATCAATTTATCGTTTTACATCTTAGTGTTCATAATTTTTGAATTTAAATTTTTTTAACAATTATACATTTTATTGTTTTCTAGAACATCTTGAGAAATACTGTTAAGTTAATACATGAAATGCTAGAATAAGATTGATTATTTTTTTTCTCATACCACACAAACAGAATACAAAAAATTTTGTCATCCATTAAATATTAATAAAAACATAAAAAAACTCTACTCTATCTTATTAGACAATGGCTATCCAAAATTCTTACTTAATAAATTTTTACATAATTCTATAAATACTAATAATTTAAATAATAACAATAGAACAATAGAATTAACAATCTTCCGAACAATGAACAAAGTTTGGCTATTTCTCTAGAAAGCTCATCTTTTTTATCAATATAACCAACCAATAACATTTCTCGAAATATTAGTGCCTCATCAACTGAGAATCAACCCTCTTATTATTTTTCACTACCATATTGCGGTGAAACTTTTCACAAAATAACAAAAATTTTAACTAAACATACAGGCCTTAAAATAAGTGGAAAACAAATTTTTTAAAAAATTGGGAAACTTTTTCCAGGCTAAAAGATACAAAAATATTGATTTAAAAATCAATGTTGTTTACTCTCTTCAATGCATAGAATGCAACAGTAAACCCATATAGGACAAACTTTTACTGTTTTACAGAACCATTCCAGACATAAGAGCGATTGCAGACTCAATAAAAAAATGTACCCCATAGAACATGTCCTTATGACCAATCATAACATAGATTTTGCTAATGCAAAGGTACTTAATACAGAAAAGAACAAAAACAAAAGACAGTTTTTAGAAATGGTGGAGATTTTCCTGGATAGTTGTTGCATAAATAAAAGAAAAGATATTGATATCTGAGCATAACTTATTCCAGCCTCTTAGAAAACTAAAAACAAAACGATAACTAATTTAGTGAAAAAAAATTTTGTATCCATCCTTATATTTTTTTATAATAATTGTATAATAAAATATAAAGAAAGGAAAATCCTAAATAATTTATTTTTAAAAGAATTTTCTGTAAAATTTCCGACATTCACACTGTATACATATTTTTCGACGAAAGAACAAAAAAGAAAAAAACCCTACAAAGGAATGTTGTCCTGATAATACCACTACTGATATTGATTTCGATATGTATTAACTTAACAGTATTTCTCAAGATGTTCTAGAAAACACTAAAATGTATAATTGTTAAAAAAATTTTAATTCAAAAATTATGAACACTAAGATGTAAAACTATAATGATTATGTTTCTTATAATGACTCTAGCCTTAAGGAAACTCACTTTGCACGTAAGTTTTTATTGTTGAATATTACCGTTTTTAAAACAATAAGTTGCAATTGTAGATTAATTTTTGATTGTAAAAGATTTTTTCTTTATATTGTAGCCTTGAAAAAGGAAAAAATAAATTTCCGGAAGCTCGGCGTTTAGTAAAAAAAGAGTTTTACTTCAGCCCTAGACCGAATCCCCAAGAATTTGGAATCTTTATATATATATATATATATATATATATATATATATATATATATATATATATATATATATATATATATATATATATATATATATATATATATATATATATATATATATTTAACGAATTAATTATATTATATATTTTAATTATAGTTAATATATTATATTATATTTTATATATATGGTATTTTGTTTTTATGTTATAATATTTAGCGAGATTCGTTACAATTAATTTTAATTCTGTGGGGTTTTAAGTATGACAACTCCGGCTTTCTGAAACTCTCAATCCCTTTGAGTTCTGGCTTTTATCTCATACATTTATCTGGACATACATACAAAATAAAAGATTTGAATAATTTTCAAAAATAAATTATTTTTTATAAATACTAATTTTTGATAACAAATATTTATAAAAATGATAATAATGCTGTTATTCTTAAATCTTAAATCATATATTTTTAATTCATAATTATGTTTAGTATTTATATCTATGTCTTGCCTCAATTTTATAGTTTCTTTTAAAGTAACGTTGGCAATATGATTCTTTCTTTTAGAGTTATGTTGGCAATATTTATTTCTCCTATCCTTTTTCAATACATAAATAAACTCTTACCTTATTACAGGAACAATATAAATGAACTATGACTATTTGTCAAAACATTATAAAAAAAGGATACTAAAACTAAATAATCTCATTTTCCCTTTGGTTTACTTGTAAATCTTCCCATAAATAATGTCCAAAGCTGCCTCTAGTGTGGTGTTAGTATAGAACGTGTCGAAAAATATACTTGTTGACGTTTGTCGATTTTGATTGCTGGTTTACTTTTAATTGTCTGGATTAATTACCATTAACACAGGTATTTAACTTGATTGTTTCTGTATTAACACTTTTATAAACTTTCTGATGATTTAACTTTATTTTTATACTGGAAACTTAACTTTGTTTCGTTTGTTTACCTTCTGTCAAAATAGTCAGGTTAGAATACTTTCTTTGTTGATGTTTGACCATTCATTTGTTTTTATTAAAATAAACTATTAAGTTTTCGGTAGCAACTGAATTATGTGAATGATGCCGTTTTCGGGCGTTTTTTGCTTATATACTCATTGAAACAAATGAATAATTTTTATGAAAATGGATGCTTTCCAGGCCACTTGAGAAAAATTTATGTTAAATTTTATGACTTAAATTTTGATATATTTTGATTTTCTTTTTATAAAACCCTATGTTTATTTCTTTATATTGGCCCTTGTTATTAAATGAAAATTATTATAAATTTATTTGGTTTTCATTTGGTATAAACAAATTTATGTTTTAATTTGAGTTTGTTTGCAAATTTCATTTTTAAAGCTATTGATGCATGATAAATGGCGTACGTGACTTTTACTTATTTTCCAATTTACAAATAAACTTTAGGTTTTCTTTCCTACCTACTTTACAAACTTAAATATACATAATTAAAGACATCTTTTAAGATTAATATGATTCCTTAATAATTTATAATCATTTTACAATTCAACATTATTGTCCATAAATAATTATTGTTTATTTACTATGATTACAAATGTAATTATTTGGTAACTCTTTAAGTTTTTTACCCGTTTTTAATATCTAATTCTAGAAAATGAATGTTTTAGTATACTGTTCACTATATCACTTTCTCTTTTTTTATTTCACTATTTGTTATTTTTATGAAAATACACATTGTCTTTACCTGTCCATTTCACTTAATCTAAGTCACTTTTGAGTTCATTAAACAGTTCTTTTTTATGAGTTCTTGTTTTTGTACTTATCTTATCCTATTAAAACTAATTCTAACATCTATCCTAACTCAAATCTATTTATAAGGTGATAATAAGCTATGTACTTTTCTATCCCTTCGTAACAACCTGTCATGTCTTTATTTTTGTATTTTTTGTATATACTCAGTATATTTATGTCCTGTTTTTTGAAATTATTATGTTCTAACATTATTTTATATCGATTTATAATCTTTTAGGTTCAGGGGAAGCTTTTGGTTGTGTCCTTTAACATTTTACTTTTATGCTCAAGGCTTAATAAAATGATTTTCTATAAATGTCAGATTTTGGTATGTATTCTGTTTCATTTATACACTAAATTACATTCTAAAGCTGTATTATGTTTTCTTATGTAATTTTACTCTTTTTCCCTTTATTTAGAACCATTTTTACTTATGAAAATCCCTGTTTTTCTTATTTTAATCCCTTTTTAATATATTAAAATTTTCAATACTATTTCATTAGTGACTTATTATAATTTTGTTATAATATATATATATATATATATATATATATATATATATATATATATATATATATATATATATATATATATATATATATATATATATATATATATATATATATATATATATATATATATATATATATATATATATATATATATATATATATATATATATATATTACATATATGCAGCGTGTCCAAGATAAGGAGGGCCAGTATGGGATCTCCGAAACGGTAAGAGATAGGTGGGTTGTTTAAATTTGGCAAAGTTGCGTATTGGGGAGCTCAATAATACACCGTTAAAACATTAAAGTTATTTTTTGTACTTTTGGAAATATGGCGGAAAAACTGAAATTTGCGATTTTCGTTTTTATTTTTTTACTAGGTAATTTTAAAAATTAGATAAATTGTAAAAATACATTTATTGGAACTTTTTGCGCTTTATTTATTGGTAAAGTCAATTTTCTTTTACGACGTTTTGTTTTCATTAAACCCTCATCAACTTTATTTTTTAAATAAGGACCGGGGTTTTTTATTTAATTTTTTTGAACCCCGTATTATTTCAATTACAAAAATGTATAACCTAATATTTATTTAACCAATATGAAACTCCCCCATAAGAAATAATGTGCGTTCCTTGTCTAACTCGTTGTCTTTTTTGGAAAATATGTTTATTTAACAAAAAAATATCAAGTGTTATACATTATTGTAATTGGGATTAAAACTGCTTTAAAAAAAGAAATAAACAATTGAGGGCTGTATTTAAAAAAATTAAGTTGATGATGGTTTAACGAAAAAGAAACGTCGTTAAAAATTTTTGACTTTGCCAATGGATGAAGCGCAAAAAGTTGTTGAATGTATTTTTAGAATTTTTCTTATTTATGAAATAAACTTGTAAAAAAATAATAACGAAAATCGGAAATTTCAGGTTTTCGGCCATATTTCTAAAAGTACAAAATAGAACTTTAATTTTACAACGGTGTATTTAATTTAAACTACCCACCTATCTTTCATAAATTACAAAATGTTAATTTTCTTGCTTAGGAAATTATGACTCGCATTTTTTTATGGTATCTTTAGTACAAGATTCTATGAGCGGCATAGGTATAAAATAAATTATTTACCAATTTAGCTTCTGTATTTCCCCTACTATCTTTAATTTATTAATAAAAAAATATATTTTTCGTGCAGGTTGTGTTTATGGTAATCCAATTACTTAATTTTATTTATCTCACCCCTATTTGGCTGGCTTAGAAAGGGGTGTAAATCCCATTATTGTTTTTAATTAAGGTAAAATTAACAGTTTTGATCTTAATGAATAATTTTTACGATCCGAGGTAAGACACACTCTAAGCTTAAACTGGCATTTATAAAATATGGTACTATGGTGTTAAAAATAATAAATAATTTTCCTGGCTTTTTTAAAATTATCTCTATACAAGCTTTATTTCCCAAGTCTTATCACAAAAAATTTTACCACAATATGCTATAAATTTTTAACTTAAGTAATATCTGGTGGTTACACAGAATATATTACAGCCATATTTTTAAAAGCAAAATCTCGTAATAAATAAATTACCAAAAAAAGTATGAAAAATGAAATTAAAGCAAAAAATAACTAATTTGTGTTACCTAATAACCAATATTATTTAAGAAATGAAAATTTTTGGTTGCTAAAAAAATTACAAAGTAATAATTATTTAAGTAATAAAGCTTTACTTAACAAACGTTGTTTAAATTTGATTCACCTATTTAAAGGGTGAAAATGTTAAGCTACTTTTTTCATAGGCAAAAATCTTTTTGTACGTAGAAAAGCAAGATAAATTATGTATGCTCAAAATTTTCTTTTAAAAGAAAGATTAATTATATGACACGTTGAAACTGGAATATAAATCATAATTATTTTAATATTCTTTTAATAAGGAAGAAAATAACAGAAACTTATAATTAATGATGTAATAAGAGGAAAAGTTCATTAAAATGTAAATAATATTATTTGCTTTACTTGCTTTGATTTACAGGCGTCTTATAAGTAATTAAAAATATATTAAGTGATATTAGACTTTATCTTTAAAACTTTTTGTTTAAATTTGTACGTTTGCTTTGAACTCTGCCGAAAAATAATTAAGTAAGGCAGCCACAAAATGTTTTTTTTTTGTTTTGTAACCGAGTTGGCGTTAACGTTAAACAATTGTCAAACTCTTTTTCTTATCTGAAAATGGCTGTTTTCTTATATTTGAACAATCAAAAGACAAAATCAGAAAAGACTCATTTTAAATTTACTCTTACCTCTTACATGTGTGGCTTATTAAAAGAATAGACAGATCATAAGCTTAACCCATCAAAGAACATTATTAATACAAGGTGGTTCCTTGGGAGCGAGAAGTTTTAAATACTTTATGATTCTAAAGGCAATTTAATATAAATAAAATACAGTATAACAATAACAAACTAGTAATATGTCATTTTTATTTCTTAAAAATAATACCAAATAAATGTCTTTCTTTTGTATGCACTCTTGAATTCTTTATGGAAATTTGCCATAACACGATGCAACACAGAAATGTTAGCAATTTCTTTAATAATGCTTCTTTTTAGCCCCTGAATGGTTCTTGGTTTATTAATGAACACCTTTTGCTTAAGGTAGCCCCATACAAAGTAATCGCAAGCCGTTAGATCTGGCGACTTTGGCGGCCAGTCAATGTCTCCTCGTCTGGAAATAACATGTTGCGGAAACAATCTTTGCAAGGTACTTAATGATGCTTTCGTGGTGTGTGAAGAAGCACCATCCTACTGGAACCATGTTTAATTGTTATGTGGAAATCTGTTCATGCGGTGACTCACAAAACCGGTTTATTATACCGCTATAAGGCACAAAGTTAATGAAAACAGCATTTTTATTCTCATCTTCAAAAAAGTAGGGCCCTATAATTCCCACAGAAGACATCGCACACCATACCGTCACTTTTGGGCTTTTAGATGGATTTTCTGAACTCCAGAAATGACAATTTTGTTTGTTGGTATAGCCGGATGGCTATAGATGTCTAACGAGGCGGAAGTGCGCCTCGTTAGAGATCCACAAATTGTTTTATCGATTTCATTCTCAAGCAGGGTTTCAGCAAAACGTAAACGAGTTGGGATGTCTGTTGGTTTCAGTGCTTGGACAATTTGAATTTTGTATGGATGAGGATTGAGATCTTTATGCAAAATTGAAAGTAAAGGTGACTTACAAATTCTTAACGCTTGGGCTTTTTCCGGGTAGAACGTTTTGGGCTGTGTTCCACAGATACTCTTACACCATCGTTTTCTGGCGTTCGTACACTTTTTTGGTTCTTTATGTTTGACATTGACAGCTAAACTTGTTGTTTCAAATTTACGAACCCATTCCTTTATATCACGAGCCAAAGGAACTCTGCCATGTCGACCAATTTGGAAATAAAGTCGGAAATGTCGCTGAACGGCAACCACACAGTTCTGTTTTTATACTACGACTTAATCACAAATGCACGTTGCTCACCAGACCACTGCTCCATGATTACTAAATGGCATACAGTGAAAGATAATTTCAAAAAACAATCCCTAGCCTACTATGCATAGTTAGGGAATAACAGCATTATCAAAACTTCCCGCTCCCGGGGACCACTTTGTATAATAAAGCACATATTTCTAAGTAACAATTAAGTCAAAAATCTGTCTACATCCGTTTAGTAATGATAAAATAAACCCTCAGCATTTTAGCAAAGAAAATTTCTTTAAGAGTGTTAATTATTTTTAAGTTTAATTGTTCATTTAACCAAAAAAACCCAAAACATACTTTCAATAAATAAATTTTCCACACAAAAAATATTTTTCAATCACAGTACGTTTTATATTTTCCATAATAAATAATGGGTGTAGGTCTGTGCCTGTGATTAATTTTGTTTTGTGCAATAAAGAGAAAACGCAAAGTTAAAATGAACTTGAATTTAACAGGAAATTATTGGGTGAATTTAAGAATTTTTCCAGATTATATAAATAACGGACGTACGTATAAAAAACTTTTTCGTAAGATTAAAATAAAAATAATACGCTAGGTCCATTTTTAACTAAATTTTATAAAATAATTAAATAGTAAGAGTCCTTGATTCTGACAATTTGTGTAAGTTTAGTTAAATGAGTTTTTAAGGGCCGGTAAATCTGATTTAATTTTAACAAGTTTTATAAATTTTAAAACATACCAGAAAAGTATAAATAGACATAAATAGACAAAAGACAAGTAGTAATGGAATCGCACAGATTACGCACTTGGAGATTTAATTATCTTCAAGAAATTAAAAGATATAGGTTAGAAAACAGATTCATAATTTACCTTGATGAAACATGGTTCGATACACACGACACAGTATCCAAGGGTGGGTTAATTCCAGTCAAAACTGTGAGACGAAAGCACATTCAAATAAAGGAAAACGCATTACCATAATACACGCTGGTTCAGAATTAGGATTTGTCTCGAACTGCTTGCTGTTGTCTGCAAAGAATATTAAGGATTCTAGCGCTTGGATTATCATGAGGATACAAGTGCAGATCTTTTTCAAAAATTGGTTTTAAAATTATCTTTTAAAAAATATTCCAAACAACAGTGTTATTGTCATGGATAACGCAAGCTACCACAGCCGTCTGCTACACAAAGCACCAGCTTCATCAAGTTCAAAAACTGAAATCCAGGAATATTTGTTAGAAAATAATATTTCTTTTAAATTCAATTACATAAAAGCGCAACTTTTGAAAGTTCTTAATTCATATGCAATTAAAAACCAAAATGTATGTGATAATTTGGCTGAACAGGCTGGGCATACTGTCCTACGTCTTCCGCCGTATCACTGTATGTTTAACCCCATAGAGCCTTTGTGGAACCAAGTTAAATCAAAGATCAGAGCATAAAATTTTACACCTACTTTAAGTCTCAGTGTTATAAATTTGATAAAAAATGTAATTACTAACATACCAGTTGAGAGCTGGAAGAATTCAGTACAGCACATTATAAAAATTGTGGACTCTTACATTTCTATACAAAACAACATAAATCCTATTGTAATTAATTTTAGTGATGACTCTAATAGTGAAACAAAATTGGATTTAGATATTTAGATTAAAAATGTAATTATGTATAGATAATGCAGTTATAAATTTATTAAAATTTTGCATATATTTAATTTCTTAATGTAATTTTAAGATTATACCTACCTAAATAAACAATAAATTATAAATCTTAATATCCCTAATGTTTTGTCATTTAATACCTACTGATCCGCAGTTTTATTGTTGTCGGCAAGTATAATCCTTAAATGAAGGCAAAAGCTAACACGGTATACTTTGAGACAAACTATACCTATACACAATTGTATAAGTCTTATTATTTCAGAGGTTGTCAGTATTTGTATACAGATCCAAAAAAAAAAATAATAATAAATACATACATTTTAAAAAAGGTGTATTTAAAGAAAGCATTTTAATTAATTTAGAATTAATGTCACAATCAAGAAATTTCTGTAATATGTTAGAATAACAACAGGCTAAAATCAAAACCAGCTCGGTATGATTTCTTATAATAACAACGAACTAACTGGATTTTAAAGTAAACTTCTGGGATAATTTAAGATATTGTAAGTTTAATAAAATTTCCTGCTCAGGACGCCTGGTAAATAAGGGTTCAGATAATAATAAAACATAATAAAACATGTTTGTGAACAACGTGAGATTAAAATGGGTTAATAAAAGTTAGGTTTTGTAAGTTAACTTGATCCTATATAGGACTTACTAGTTATATTAAAATTTTGGTTTTAGATGCCCTAAACCGGGTGGTACATCGTCGGGCGAGATATAGAAAAACCCAGTTAATTTTTAATGGGGTCAATTATTGGCTTCCCTAATTATTTTAAAGAAAAATTCTTTAGAAGTTTATTGAAAAGCATGCAAATCTACATCCGTTTGCGAGTTAGATCCTAAATATTTTTAAAAATTGTTGCTTTATTACCGCCTCATATATATGAACAACAATAAAAATACCAGTAAGTCGTGAATTAACGTTGTTATTTTGAAATTAAGTGCTCTCTTATTTTCAAAAAATCGTACAGTGGAAAGATTAACCATGAGTTACACTACTGAAAAAAAGGATTGATGATTAAATGGTACTATTAAGGAAATAGTTACCAAAAGGTATTAGACATGTTCGCTGTTCAGTATCCAAATAGACCGATACCCGGCAAACCAACAGACGACGGGACTATTAAAAGATTCAGGACCAAAGGCACAGTAATAAATTACTGCAGATGTAAAGCAAGGTAATATCAAAGAGAAGAAAATGTAAGAGATGATTAAGAATTGGAAGTTTCATTGCACGTGGAAGAAAATGAAGGGAGAGTGAGCACAGGAAACCTTCAGAATATCATAGGAAAAGATCACTCAACAGCGCTCCGAATTTTAAAACCGCATAAATACTTAACATACACATTTTTTTTTACTTATGAATGCACATTTACGTTAAACAATAAGCCCAATCATAAAAATTACCGATACTGAAGCAAAGAACACCAACACAGATTTTTTGTCGCAACAAAAACGCAATATACACAGAAAGTAAATGTTTCCCCGGGATTTTCGAACAACGTACTATTAGGCCATTTTTTCTTAATCGAAATTTGAATGCAGAATATTATTTGGAACTACTCGAACAACAAATTTTAGCTACTTTAAATGACGCTTCCAGGGAAAATCAGAAGGTTTTGTGCCAAATGGCTGCCCTG
>JAHBCN010014650.1:17500-22354 GCA_019359885.1 Listronotus oregonensis
GCCGAGAGGTTTAGTACATTGGAAGATGGCATTGACGGTTTTTTCTGGATAGTGGAAGGTGTTTCGGTAAAATTGAGTATAATGTTTGAAATATTTGACTGATGTAGACTTCCAGCCTCCAAGACGTTTAATGTTGGATATTTGTTCTCCGGAGTTTGCGAAAAATGTTGCAGGGGACCGGCGAAAGTTAGGCCCAGTATACAATTCCGGGTTAGGAAGTTTGAGATAGGCCACTATTTCCGATGGCATTTTTCCGAAGGTATTAATGCCGATAAATTGTACTGTACAAACTCCGTGTTTATAGTTCACAAAAATCGCCAATGTGGTGTTGTCGGTTTTCTTAAACTGACATACTTTCTAAATAGATTCAAAAATTTTCCATTTTTGGCATCTCCAGAAATAACAAATCTTCTAGAGCTGTGATTTTTTGAGTCTGGGATGTGTAACAATAATAAATTTCCTTGGTCTTCAATATGGTTCAGACATATTTTTGTTAACTCCTCTCTACGACAAGCCCCCTGCTAAGCCAAAAATCGTTGCCACTTTTATATGTAAATAAATATCATCTGGCGCTTCATCCATGAATTTCTATATTTCTTCTTTTAAAAAGACTTTAGCCTTTTTGGGTCTGAAACCAACGCTTTGCTTTTTAAGGTAGGCCGTCATTTGGAAAAGTTGCTTAAATCTATGTATTTTCGTAACTTAATGATACATAGCATATAGTATCTAAACCATAATGTCTTTGATTGACATGTTTTTGATAAATAAGAGAAATAGGTCAGAAAAATTTTTTCTTTAAAAGACTTCACACCCTTACTTTGACATCAGCTCTCAAACAAAACCATTTTTTTATACCTGTGACAAGATTTTAAAGGCAGGAGATCTATACTTACTATTTCTGCTGCTTCGATAATTGATGATGGTAAATCGTCGTCAGAATCTATTGAAGATGTTTTTCCAATTTGGTTGAAAAATGCGCGACAGATTCATTTTTATTAGATGCATAAACAATTAGTTGGTTGCTATGGATTCTTTGATAATTTATATGGACTTATTAAAAATATGTACTTACATTTACTAAATTAGGATTATTTTAATTTATTTAATAAATGGTATAAAAAGACTGCAAAATTATATCAAAATTCAGTTTCTTCAAATATAACTGTTATAAGCAAAATTATGCATTATTTTATAATAAAATACTAATTTATATTCCAAAAACTAAAAGATATTACTTTGTGTGCTATTTTCCGCACGCAAATTAGTGCGGAAAAGTATAGTTTGCCGCACGCTTGTAGAAAAAAATTCAAACCTTAATTTTTAATTGTCTTTTAAGAATAGAAAAATAAATTTGTATGCAGAAAGTTCTTTTTCTTATATTAAAATTTTATTTATTTATATGATTTACATCTTAAGTAAAAACCTACATTAAAAGCTTGAAAATAATGGGCCACAATTAAAAAGCAATCATGTTTTTAATTGCTATAAATTTAAAATAATTGAAAAACATTATTAAATTAAAAATAAATAAACACAGAAGACTCTCTCTAATTTTTTCAATTTTCAAATTAATTGAATTATCGTTGGTTAAAAACTGATCAAGTAATATTATTAAAATAATGATAAAACTTTTTAACCATTAGCGAGACACATTTTTATAGAACATGTAAATTAACAAATTTGCAGAAATGTGCGGTAAAAATCCAAGGTTTGAAAAAAAATATGTGTCTGTAATCTAAAATTTAAATAGCATTTAAAACTTAAACTAAAAGCAAATACGTATGTTGCTCCAAAAGTTTTGCGAAACAGAGGTATTTATTAAGATTTTTCAAAATACATGATTATACACACTTTTTTATACGTATATACCAACTACTAAACATCTCTTGCCATTTATCCTGCGAAACTAAAGCACATGCATTATTCCAAGCACTTAATAATTTTTCTTCAATTGCCAAGTTTTGGCCTTTTAATTTTTTCTTTATAAAAGGAAAAAGTCCGAAATCGCAAGGCGCGAGGTCCGGGCTATAGGGAGGATGATCCAACAGTCCTGATTGTATTAAAAACTTCTGCGTCAAGCTTGCCCGATGTGCCGGCGTGTTGTCGTGGTGGAAGTGCCAAGCACTGAGACGTGACTTTGGTCGCAATTCTTTCAGCTCATTTATAACTTAAGGTAAACAAATGCCTGTATACCGAGCAGCGGTAACGGTCTTTTGTGAATCCAACACAACCCTTTTTATGTGAGGGCTCTTTTAGCAAAGAATACTTCGAACATTCTCTTTTTAACTGATCTTTTTGGTTTAACTTTAGTCAGTGCTGGCTCATTTTTGAACACCCATAGTTTTAATTCAGATTTACTGGGAACGTTGAAAAAATATAACCAAGTTTCGTCGCCTGTGACGATTGAATCAACATCCTTTGAATAGCTCATATTTCTTTAACATTTTTTCACACCAATTGACACGCGCTGCTCGCTGGCTTTCATCAAGGAAATGAGGGATCCATAAAGAACATAATTTTCTTTCTTGTAAATCTTTATGCAAAATCGAATTAAATGCAGATGCACCAATACTTAGAGTCTCAATAAGTAATTCGACGATTGACTGTAATTATATTTTTAACTGCGGCAATGTTTTCTTGAGACCTGCCCGTCACTGGGCGGCCCGATCTTTCATCACCATATAAATTACTGCGGCAATGTTTTCTTGAGACCTGCTCGTCACTGGCCGGCCCTATCTTTCATCATCATCCATATTGAAGATTATTCGTTAAAATAATTACTACCAACGGAATATGGTAGAGACAGAAGGACACTTAAAGTTGTAGTAGAATATCATTTTGTAATCACGGTGACTAAGACAAGCTATTTTTACAACTTTTCGCTAATCATGTAACAAACAGACTGAGCACAGGAATAACCTGAGTATATGTTTGGACTTATAGGTCTCTATACTTATTAATGCGACCATTCAAACAACTTTAAAATTGCTATGGTTCTCATATTGCAAGACTTATGGGGCAGCCTACGTATAAATAGTGACATGGTAAATCAAGCAAATAACGTATTTCGTTTAAATATTTTAAAAATTTAAACTTATACCACAATTATTCTATTGTAAGTGTAAACTAATTTACCTTTACTGACCCACGTGTCCATTTAATGCTAATAATCGTAGCTTATAACTACCACGCGAAATTGACATGGTTATTATGAGCCAATATCCTATTAAGGCGGTTGTAATTAACCGGCGTTCGATACTAATTCTAAGATAGAACACATTTGGTCCCACTGGGGGTACAAGGTGCCTTATTAAAATTGTGTGCCCAAATCAATAGTGTTGTTTATATTGACACATGTAGGTGATTTTCAAGATAACACTTAATATATTGGATTACTTTTTTTTCGCTTAATATACCCGCTAAAATTTTTCAATGTATTTATTTGTATTATAATAGTATAATAAAAGGCAGTGTGGGACAATTTTAGTTGTTCATTTAAGTAATTGTGTACAATTTTGGCACAAAACTTTTGCGTATATAAAGACAATGTATATTGAAGAATGCGTCAATCTTTGGCGATTACTACGACCAATAAAAATTCATTTCACAATGGCTGCCAATGTGTTTATGGTAGATTTGCGCCAAACACCAGTATTAATTTTTAAAAATAAAAAAGTTGCATAAAGAATATTTTCAGACAATTTTTTTTTAACTTTTAAGATAAAGTAAAATCAAATTATTTTTGCTGAGGTATAAAAGGTAATTCATAGGGACAAGAAGATGTATAATATTGGCATTAAATGCAAATCACGTAGAGCGACAACATTTTTCACATGAGTGAGATTGGAAGTAGAATTTTTTTTCTTACTGCAAGGCAATAATATTTGTCTTTTAAGAAGATGCTTGCTTTTTTCGTTTTTCACTGTACACTCGTTACAGCCTTATTAACGAGTCGTGTAAGGCAGGCAAAACGCGTTTAGGAAGAGAGTGCCATAGTGAACTGCAAAGAGAACAGGTTGTCTGCTTTTTTTGAGCATATAGCTACTAATGGAACAAATAATAATTACGTTTGGAGGGGCTTGCTTTTTGCTAATTGCATAAAAATTACGAGGTTTCCAAAAGGATGGAACCTCGGGTGTGGCTAAGACGGCTCCATGTTTCACCCTTGTTGGAGATGTTCACATCCACTGTAAGCCAAGACACGACTGACGAATGCTTACCAAAAAATCGGAAAACAGGCACCTATCGATAGGTGCCTGTTTTGCGATTTTTGAATATTATGGTGATGCCCACCTAGATGGCACTTTTTAACATTATTTATATTTTTTACCTTTTAACACCTTTTCGAATTAATATGCTTTACTGGTTGCATTAGGATAAGTCTGTTAGATGGAGCCAGTGTCTTTTAAATATTTCTTTAATTTTATAAAAGATTGGTTTATAGACTTGGTAAGCCTTCGTCAGTCGTGTGTTGACTTACAGCGTATGCGAACATCCCCAACAAGGGTAAAACATGTAGCCGTCTTAGCCACACCCGAGGTTTTTATTCTTTTATATCCGTTTATATTTTTGAATGGTATTTAAATTTTTTAGTAAACAGATCTGTAAAAGTATCAAAAGAAATGTGACTGTGAATGTTATATAACTAAAATTATTATAGCCTGACTAAAAATATTTTTGGTCACTTTTCATATATTTTTTAAAATTTAAACCCTTCATAGAAAATATTAAGGCGCCAGTGGTAAAACCAAATTATTAGGAATAATTAATTATTCGCGCACAAACTGCTTCTATTATTTCAAACGTTTTAATTTGGCAATGTCGGGAGCTTGGATAAAGTGGGATCATTTATTA
>JAHBCN010014651.1:0-22120 GCA_019359885.1 Listronotus oregonensis
CATAGGCGATTTTGGCCCGTTTTATTACCCCTATTTTGGTAGGTGACAATTGATATGTATTTTTATGAAAATAAATAAAGGAACAGTGAAAGACCAACAACTCTAGAAAATATATATCAGATATATTATTTGACAAACCAAAGTTTGACGGCAATATTTTCTTATCCGAAATTAGTTGATAGATATTTAACCAACCAAAGTAGGGTACCAAAACGGGCCAAAATCGCCTCTGGTCTATTGTTGTTCTGGTAGTCTGATTTAATAGTTCAAGGACTGGCTCAGTGTCACTGAAATTTTTACATAATCCGACTCTTGCTAGTTCATCTGCTTTCTCATTCTCCTATTTTAGAGTGTCCAAAAGCCCAGAGGAGTTTAAACCTGTTGTTCGGGGTGGCAAGTTATTTTAGGTCGTGCAGATACTCCATCGTTATTTTGAAAGTAAAACCATGGGAATTCAAGGCTTTTAAGAAACATTCTGCATATCTGTACAGGTGGTTACAATGGAATTTGAGGTTAAGTTTTCTGTACATAAGTAAAAAACATAATACTGCAAAAGGGTGGAAATAAATATTAATAACTAGTAATTATTTTCTCTGCATCCTCTACTGCGTAGTACTCAAAAAAGACAAAAAAAATACAGTAAAACTCCCGCACTACGTCGAAATAAAAGTCTTACAACTGGAATATTGGAACAGAAAGTGTCAAACTGATAAAAAAAGAACACTTTTTGTATAATCGTTTTATTGATTGACAAACTCCATTTACCACTATAAATACAAGAAATTATATAACTAATACATTCAAGAAATCGGTCAATTATTTAGTGGAAGATTAAACAAAACGATTTCTTGATTTTATGATAAGGAACTTGTAATCTTAACTATATACACTTTTTAAAACCTTTTTTCAGACTTTAGTATTCCCTATATAATTAAAATACGTTTATTAGAACTCAGTTTTATAAAGCTTCTTGATATTAAAATTGACTTTTTAAATTTAAATTTACTTTAACCAAGATTACAATAACCAGTCCTGCCAGCCGAGTTCTTAATGACTAAATAATATTTACACATTATAGATACAAATTTCACAACACAACAACCGGACATGGAGACATTAATCTAGACAAAAAAATGTAACTCTACAGGACAGTCTTTGTGATCCGAACCCATTCTAAACTGATGTTCCAGGTATCTGAACGATATAAATGTGTATATTTTTACACGAAAATTGAATACTTTAATAAAAGCGCTAGCTATTTGGATTTTTTTTATTTGTTTATCGATCTTTTCTATTTTTTAAAATTTAGTGTATAGTTCAAAATTAAAAAGGCTTCTTTGTAGTTTTACTAGGGAGATAGGTACCATCTGGTTATGCCAATAAACGTTTTTTTTTTACAGAAAACCACCTAATTTTACTTGGTTGGAAAGAGTTTCTTGGTGTTAATTTGGGTTTGCTTTCAAAATCTCTTTGCTGCTTCATATCGTAAAGTATTTATGCCCTAACTAACTTTACGATATGAAGGTGACGCTTTTGTGGTCGATTTGTGGCATTTTTAGACAAGAAATGTAAACATGTATGCCAAACTTAGGGGCAGATATCCTAAACAACCTACGATAAACAAAAATAAATTAAGCTTTGTAGCATTTGTTAAAATGTCAAAAATAAAGATAATTACATATTTAAAAATTTTCGTTTAAAACGGAACAATTTTAACAAATAATCCGGCTACTTTTGCTTTGCTATAAAAAAAATACTTATAAATGTGCACACAGAAAAAAGCACAGTATAAACTAGAAAAACCTTAGTATTTAATTTAAGTTTTATTAGTTGAAGAGACTACGCACACTAAAGAGCATAATTAAGTTTGCAAAATGGACCCGTCAAGAGTATTACTTGCGCAAAGTAAAAATTACTAAACATGCAAAAAAACTGCGTTGTATGCAAAGACGAGTGGGATGAATCTGACTCTGCTTTTAATACCGATTGTTTAGCGAGAATGTTTAGGGTCGTCCATTAATAAGGTGATGCTTTTAAGCATTTTTAACCGTCTTCCTCACCCCTGGTGATATCCGAAATCACGTGTATTTTTTTAATACAAAGGCTCTTAAAAATTTAAGAATATTATTTTTAATTACAGGTAAGTATTATTTATTCAATTCTGGAAAATTAAGGACCGTAATAAAAAGGTCCAAACAGATATTAGGGTTGCAGGTTATTTTTACTGGCATAAAAATAATAAAGGAAAGGTGTAATACACGTGATATCTCACTACACCCCCCCCTTCCTCCTTGTGAGATTTCGTGATTTTTGTGGAACCTCTCCCCTCCTTTTAAGCCTTATGTGATTAATGGACGACCCCCTATTTATGCCAATAAAGAATACAATCTTGAGTGCGTACATTTGGATATAATAAAATTTTAGTCACGTAAAGTAGCCATATAAAAAAAATATTTTTTGTAGTTCAAAAGTTACGGTGGCTTAACTGACGGAAATCTTTTAATTATTTATTTACTTTTTTTTTTTTTTTTTGATATTGTACTACAATTTGACAAAGCAAGTTTTTTTTTGAACATAATAGTGACCAATAATTATATAAAGATTTGGATGACGTAAATTTTCGCAGCTAAATTTATTTTTTATTTTAGTTTCCACTCTATTGGTAGATGATGTTTGCTTGATAAGCATATTGGCCCCCAAAAATAAAATAAGTTTATAGAGCAAGAGGTTTTTATGTCGATAATGCAACTTAATCAAATGAAAATCGTTAGCCTCATAAAATCTTTTATGTATATATGTTATAAACAGTTTAGCGGCCGTAAAGTGGCCACTTTTGTACCAGTAAAATAAAATAAGTCTTTATGGTAATCGTGTAGAATGGCGGCTCTACTTTTTGGGGATGTAAAATCAACGTGATTAATTTTTTTTACTTGTTTTTATTTTTAAATTTTATCAAAAATAGAATAATTTAAAATAATTAGATCACTAAAGTAAATTACCCCTCTTAGTTACCTACCAGAATTTCGTAACTAATTATTTTAGGGATATCTACCAAAATTATTAAATTAGATTAATTTATGACATGTAAAAAACCTGTTCTTTATTAAAAAAGCTTTAAAATATTTGTATTTGACAAAAATAAATCATCACAAGTGAATATTTCACTGTAAATTTTGCAAAATATTTTAACTAAAATTTTAAATAATTTTAACAATGATAAAATTAAATCTATACAACAGTTTAATTGCTATATTTTCTTAAAGTAAAACCAACCCTAAAAGTATGCCTGTTGTTGTAGGGACAAAAGCTCGTTATCTAAAAGGTGCCATGAAATGTGTATATACATATTTGTACTTAGACATTGTTGACGGAATGAACTGAGAAAAAACGAATTAAACATCCAATAAACTTAGGATATTTCAAATTAAAAATGATAAAAAACTTTTTTGGACATCATGAGATAATATGACTAATTATTAGAGCAGTTTCTGGAGAAATAAAAAGGTAATGAAAATAAATTATATTAGCTTCACCTAAACATTTATGTGCTAAGGAATATAAATTCTGACACAGGTTTGACATAATATCTATTGCACAACTTTTGTTACTCAGCGGCTAATAGACATAATTTAACATGTTGAATAAAAAAATCTTGAGATATAGATAATACAAAAATCACCTAGCACCTAATGAATTTAAAGATTTGGTAACAAAGTATTAAGCCGACAATCATTTTAGCAATAATAATAATAATAATAATAATGGAAAATAAAGACATATTTTTTTCTATTGATTAAAATTAAAATCAACAGTAAAACAATAGTTAACAACTAGCCAGCCTGTGCCAAGGAGAGCTGGTAAACAATTTTAAGTAAGATCTTGAGGCACTTGGAAAATTTTTGTAATTGTCCTTGAAGGACCCCTAAACATAAAATTCAAGGTCCGGCTGACGGGTAGCGAACCCCTACCAAGCCTTGAATTTAAAAAAATCATCAGTAGTGGGCCGCGACCCTTCCGCCAGATCTTGACTTTTATGTTTAGGGGTCCTTCAAGAACAATTATACACATTTTTAAAGTGCCTTAAGAACCTACTCAAAATTGTTCACCAGCTCTTGGAATATTATCTTAAATATTGCCAAAAATAGTTAATTACGATTTATTGCATGTGATATTAAATTTCCTACTTTAATTTATTTAATAAGACTTTCGATAACCACAAACCATAGGACTCAGTTTAAAGATAGGGTCGGAAATCATTTTTTATGCACATTAAATCAAAACACATTATTCATCAAATAAAATTACACTTCTTGTTACAATACACGCAAAAAAAAAATGATCCTGCATAATCAAATACAGAAGATTTCAGGTTTTGTTTTCAACATAAAAAATACTCCAAAAATAATTAAATTGTAATAAACAACACAAATTTAATATAATAATAGCTATTCAATTTACTTGTCCATTTTTATTAGATCTAAACCAAGAAAAAAATAACGGCTGATCAAAATGACGTATCAACATTATCAACAAAAATTGTTTACAGATAAAGCAATTATTTAAATTAGCAGATTGATAGCATCTTAATCCCGATTAAAATGGTGAAAACACAAAGCAATTGTGTTTTTAAATGGGAACATATATTGCATATTTTAAAATAAAATGGATAAAGCTGCGCTGACAAAATTTGGGCCGTGGTTATAGACATAACAAAGAAATTAACACTTTTATCTAATAGTCAGCAACCAATCATTTTACTTATTGGGGTTATTCTTGAAGGGGCTTATTTGTACAGAGCGGGGCGGCCCTAATGGTGAAGAGTCATTAATTACACAAAAATATGTTTAATATATATTTTTTTTACCTAGAAGGATCCAAGAAAGCGTAAAGAAGTACTACCCCGGGTGTCTTAACGGAAATAACTTGAAGTGAACATTTTTGTACTTTCGGTTAGTTCTATAATCTGGGAGTTTTCGATTGAGAAAAACACCTAGTAAATAACCATGGTTACTGAATTTTTAAATCAATAAAATGAATTTTTATTGTAACTATGGGTACTTACTTTTTAAACCAATGCAATAAATTTTTTATTGAGGTTTTTTTTTTCAATCGAAAATTATTTTAGTATAGTTACAGTCAATTTTTTTAATAGAAAATAAATGTCCCAACAGGCTAAATTATTATAGGAACATAGTACTCAACACTTACTGAAATTTTTGTGCAAAATATTTAAGTATAATTTACTGTTTTTGCGCTATTTTAAGTCTCGTGGGGAGTGAACTAGCTTAGCAGGAACTTCTAAATATAATACTAAAAATCAAGAAAAAACTTCTCTAGATTTTATCTTAAATTTTGCTACAATAATCAGTTTTCCACTATTTTAATCGGCGTTAAAAATACTACAATTTACTAATTTAAATAATTAAAAGACCATATGATGAACAATTAATTTTACTAGGCCTATATATTAACACACATTAACTGTGAGCAATTTTACAGGCTCATATTTTAATCGCTATTTTTCATTTGTTGTAAATGATCTGTGACTTTACAGGTCAAAAGATTTTATCGATTTCAGTATTTTTTAAAACGTTACTTACAGAGTTCCTCATACCTAATAAATACCATAAAACTTATAATATTGCCACCATAATCTCAACTGAAGAAAAACATGGGGATCAACTAACTATAAAATACTTGGTTTAAAAGACATTTTAAAAATATTTTACATGTTTATAACTTTATGCAGATCTGATGAATATTTACTACTTTTTTTTAAATATTTGAATGCTACGAAAAAGACTTTAATAGTTATGATTTACAGAGAACGAATCTAACTAAACATAAAGATATACAAACATATAAAAAATAAAAAATCATCAGTATAAAATCAAATACTCATAATAAATTTACCCTTTGTTTTGTAGATTCCTGCTAATTCTACAAGCACATGATCATGTCTGATACCATACTGCCTTCCACAATATCGTAATTAAATTGCTTTAAACAAAATCATTGCTATACCTGCATGATATTGAATCTCTTAGAATCGACTACATTTTTGGTAAATAATCAGCTTTTACCTGGACGTTATTAATACTGACGTATAATAAAAAAATAATTGTCAACAAACAACAATATCGGCAGCATTTAATCACTGCATTCTCATTATGTCAAATGAGTAACAAAATAAATGACTTAGTTTATACGTCTTACCCTTAGGGTAGAAGCAAGCAGCGTTGGATCAAACAATAATATTTTTTCACATTTCACTTAATTATACATGGTAAAAATCATTATTTTTCAATGCACCAATTTCCCCGCCCAATCAAGGGTCAATTTGTTAAAAAAATCAACAAAAAACATTTTTGTGTCCAACTGCTGTCACATAAAAATACACAACAATCACAATTATTGTTTAATGCAACACTGATCAAGAGTCTAAATAAATATTATAGATATAGAAACACATAAGATTAAAAATAAGGTATAAACAAAATATCGGTAATTGTCTCGAAAGTTGCCTCCACTCCGATTTTGGTATACGGGTGTTTTTTGGGGCGCTGATCACGAATCTGAAAGCATTTTTTTTCGGCAACGATTCGTTTTCGAGATATTCATCATCAAAGTTGAAAATCAAACTAACCTAATTTTCACTATATTCCTCCTTCTTTGCAGTTTATCATTTTTACACAATAAAAATATGTTTTATTAATTTATTTTCACCTCTTTTCCATTAAATTGCGAAGTTTTAATGTCAAAGGCCGCGGCCATATTTGCTAATAAATTCCCTAGTGTATACATGGTTGCGGCGTTTGACAGCGAAGGTTTGCAATTAAATGGAAAAAAGGTGTAAAATAAATTTTAAAAAAATAGGTTTTTATAAAATATTGTATTCAGTGTATAAATCAAGAATTCTGTGTAGAAAGAAGTAGGAATAGTGTAAATAAGGTTAGTTTGATTTTTAATTTTCATGATGAATATCTCGAAAACGAAACGTTGCCGAAAAAAATCGTTCAGATTCGTGATCAGCGCCCCAAAAAACACCCGTATACCAAATTTTGTCAAAATCGTAGTGGACGCAACTTTCAAGACAATTACCAAAACATCTTTTTGTTTGCATATTGACAGCCCTATGCTATGAGAATGCAGTTACCACATGATGGCTGACTTGGTTATTATATACTTTATCATAGAATTTTTATCGTTATTAACATCTTCAGATGAGCTAATTATTTTAAAAAATATGTGTCATGGTTTCTTAGCTATTGTAAGCTATTTTACCAAATGAATAATATCATTACTTCACTTAGATCATAACGAACCCTTTCTGGTATTTTACACTTTGCCCAAGGCATTTTTAAGTTTGAGACACTCCATACAGCACAGCACTTAGGCCTTCGGATGGTTAAGTGACTAGAAAAACCGATGCTATTTTTTATCAAAAAGGGGCAATTTCGACCGAACAGCACCCTCGCAAATAACCAGCCTCGAGCATTTGGGCCTTTGTGGCGTTAAATACATTCCAGATCCGGAGGCGGTGGAAGAATTATGTTTTTCAAGAGATCTCGATAAAAGCAGCTATTCTAGAATTTAGTTGTAATCCGCCTCTTACACCGCCTGGGTGCCTTAACGTTGCACCTTTCTTTTCAAAAAATATTCTACGATTGTCGAAATATTGGGCTGCCAAGTCCGCAAAACAATCTGAACCTGTCAAACTTGATATATCTTCACTGCTATCTGTATAGATTGAAGATGCTCTTTTGCACAAGGCTTGTAGTTCCGGTTCCAACTCATCTAAAGACCTTAAAGAACTTACAGCTGTACCGCTATCCCCCCATAAGCTACTAGGGGATAAGCACTCTCCAACACTGGAGTAAAATCCAGATTCGCATGAGCCCCTCCTTCGAAGATTGGCTGTAGGAGTTTCATTATTACTGATTATTTCTGATAAGTTGGAACTAGAACCACCTTTGTATAAGGGATGAGCAAAAACGGAAGACTTTATTTTAGATGTTTTGCGTGCTGCTGTTGGAGAACCTGGCAAAGACTTTGGGGCCTCCGTTGACGTTTCTATAAAAGGCGATGGTAATTCACAGCAAGATGAAAAGTTACCCAGTAACTTCTTAACGCCATGAAATTGAGTTAAAGCTGCGAAAGGATTGGTGGTGCGTGGTTTATAATGTGGATCTTGACGACACATGGTGAGGGCGTGGCGTCGTGCTTTGTCACTAGGTGATGAAAACATTGAAATTGCCAGCATGGAAACGTCTTCTGATAACGATCGCCGATGAAGAACTGAAATACACAAACCTCATGTAATATATCATAGTTTTAGTTATTTAGGCATGCAATAAAACTAGGATATACTTTGAATACATTTTAAATTATTGTTCTGGCTAACCAGAACCAACCAAAACCATAGTAAATTAAAATAAAACAATGTTAGTAACACTAAATTAGCCATGTATTTAACACAAAAAAAGTTATTTACAATGATTAATAGTTACATAAAATAGCCTTAGTGTTTAAAAGTCCTGCTCTATTTTCTCTACTAATAGCAGGATCACTAGTAGAAAAGTCGACAAGAAAAAAAAACCCACCAAATAACCTACAACTGTTAGAATTGTACATACTTTTTCTATGCTGGGGTCCTGACGATTGATGAACAATTGCCATAGGTAACTGTTCTTCACTCTTAGCTGCTACACAACTAGTCTTGTTCGCTTCCCTATCTACAGCTATTTGCATATCTGTTAGAATTTCCTTAAGCGTGTTCTTAATCTCTGTAAAGGTGGGACGACTTTTTGGTTCTATAGTACAACACCTGTAATAATTTTTTTTAGTGTAAGTCTTATTTAAATCACATATTTAAAAAATTAATGTAGTACACTTGCATACAATTTGAGAGAATCAGATGTTCTTTTAAGCGGGATTGGCAAAAACTGCAAACCCCTACAAAAATCGTTTCAAATTTTAGCAAGAAAAAACCTATTAATTTTTTTTAATTAGGTATATCAAAGTATGAAAATAACATAACTGTTTAATAACACATAAAATACACACTTTAAGAATATAGGTATTAATAGACAAGGTTATTTTTCTAAAATATTCTTCATTCTTTAAGCTTTAAAACTTAGTCTTCACAGTAATAAAAAAAATAACGTTCCCATAACCTCAATGATGGCATTTAATAAACAAAAACCCACAAAAACCCGTGAAATTAATACAAAAACCCAATACCCATGATCATTAAGCAAAAACCCGAGTTTTGCCAACCCTGCTTTTAAGGGATTATAGAGTAGGTCTTGGTAATCATTAGACCACTGTGTATATTCCTATAAAGTACAGCATTACACCATGGCAAAATGACAAATATGGAATTCTTAAATACACCATGTCTTCTAAACCTGTATCACATCCTAATGTTCTTTTTATTTCCAATGATTTTTTTTACAAAACAAAAATGGATTATATCTTATTTTTTTTAATTAAAAATACCAGCAAAAATCCACTTTCGGCCGAGTGATGATCGCGTTGTTAAATTTAGCAATGGGCTTAGCACTTTAGAATGTTTAACAAAACGTCATTGTCATTGTTATTCAATGATTTTAGTAGGCAACCTGTTAAAATCTGACATTTTGTTAAATATTCTAAACAAATTGTTAACTTTTAACAATTTGCTAAGTTGACAACGGTTTAGAATGTTTAACAAAATGTCAGATTTTGACAGGTTGCCTACTAAAATCATTGAATAACACTGACAATGACGTTTTGTTAAACATTCTAAACTGCTAAGTCCATTGCTAAATTTAACAACGCGATCATCACTCGGCCGTTTGACTCAGAAGTGCCCCTACTTCTTTTGTTTGGTATTTATTTATTTTTAAGGTTTATTATTAAAAAGACATTTAAATATCACTAAAATAACCACAACTAAATACACTGGGAATTCTACAGGTAATCGTCATAGGGGACAATACTGTTATTATATTTATGAATGATTTAAGTTGAGATTAACAGCTTAATCCTCTATTCTACTCGTACGCTACTACCTTTATTAGCAGGAAAGGAAACTTTAGAATTAACTTTTGATGCATCAAAGGTTCTTCATAATATAAAAATGTGATTTTATAGAAATAAACTAATTTTAAATGATAAAAAAAACTAATATTGTCCTTTTTTAAACAAAACTTGGTAGGAGAGCAATATCCAAAACAACATAACTGGATCAAACAAGAATTGCCTGTCAAAAAAAAAACACACTAAACTATGGGTATTTATATTGACCGATTTTTGGATATCCCCAGAAATTTTCAACAAAAAATTTTACTAAAAATATGGTTAAGAAGTTGGTTGCCAAGATACAGGCTGCCAAAGTTGACAGGCGTTAACAGCGAATCTATGAACAATAATAAATGTCAACTTTTTGCAGGTTATTTATATGGAAGTATTATCTTATTTTTATTGATATTTTACTAATATAATTATTTTAGAGTTAAAAATATATGTCTTATTTCATATGTTTATACAAACATTGTTTAAACAACAATTATTGCCCTCGGGAATTGTTCCTAACTTTAGACAATTGCTAAGGGCGCCCAAATGATCTTATTTTAATTTAAAAAAACACTTAAAAGCTTAAAAGGTCTAGTATAATACGTGAAAAAAAAATTACGTCTATGTTCAATATTCTGGTCTTTAACCAAATTGCAAAACTTTTCAAACAAAACTGGATTGCAAAATTATTGTTTAAGAACTAATGAACGGATTTTAACGAAACATGGCATGACGTTTTATTACAGCAAAAAGTTTTATCTGGTCAAATATGGAGGATCTCAGAAAAATCTAACGCTCCAAAAAATCCATGCAAAAAAAACTACTTTTCTTGCTTTGTATTTTTGCTTATTGGTATTCTGCAACAAGCGTAATATATTTCGCAATTTCAAACTCATTCTATCTTGGAGAAAGCTTAGTTACAAAACTTTATACTTCCTATATTTTTTTCCACGACCAACACTTTTAAACAGGGTTGTAAAAAATCATGATTTAAAAAAAAAATCAAAAATCGCGATTTTTTTTTTAAATCATGATTTTTTTGATATTTTTTTGTAAATAGCACAATCGAAGTTTGTAACGTGTCCATATTCTTAAACATTCTCCTATCTCCTAATATTTTTCGTTTTTATAAACTCTTATATTAAATATGCGAGAAAGCACTTGCACTTTCTTGAAAATTCCTGTCAGAACACGCAGATTTACCGGTATACATAAAGGGGAGGAACGCGGACGGGCGTCATTTCCTAGTTAAGATCTGTGTGGGGAAAGCGGAGGGAAAACCGGGATGTCGCGCTACATGTAAAAAATGTAATTTGGAAATGCAAGGATTGGTGGAGAGGATGAAAAAGCACTGGGAAAAATGTAAAAATGTAAATAATGAAGACATCGATACTATCGATACTTATAGTGACTCGTCATTCTCGTCAACGTTATCACAATCACAATCAGTTTTAACCGTAAGTACCTTTTTATTATTTGTTAATTTTTAAAAATGGTGTTGAAATATTTTTCCAATTTTCTATGTTTGGAAATTTTTAAAAACTTATTTTTACAACAATGTGATCAATGTGTTGGTTTCTGGTGCACTTTATGTGTCACGGAATTTCACCCATAGTATGTGCAACAGTTACTGCAGAAAATGGCTCCTCCTTTCTATTCGACACTGTAGATACAACTGGGCATCCACATACATCCGACTACCTAACAGAAATTGCAGCAACCCTTATAAACAAACTAAAAACCGAGTATGATTGTACAGTGAGTAGTTTCGTGACAGATATTGCAGCTAACATGTCTGCAATGCGAAATGAAATAAAGGCATCTGATAAATTCAATGTAATAGCATATGGCTGTGCTACACATATACTAAATTTATTATGTAAAGATTTGGAAATCGTTGATATAAAAGAGCATGTAGTCCAAACCGTAAAGTACTTTAGGAATAATCATTTTGCATCTGCAACATATGCCAAAGAAGGAGGCAAAAAACTAGTCATACCTAGTGATGTTCGATGGAACTCGCTTGCAGACTGCTTGCAAGTATTTACCAAATCATGGCCCATATTTTTTAGAATCAGTGAAGAACACAAAGAAAAGATTGACAGTATTATCAGGAAAAAAATTTCAAACATTCATTTAAAGAGAAGTGCTGAAGATTACCTCAAAATTCTTAAGCCAATTTCCATTGCCATAGATAGGTTGCAAAAGACCGACGCCACTATTTCAGATGTTGTAGAGCAATTTAAAATATTAGAAGATTACTTTAAAGAAACTAATCTGACTTTACATCAACTGCGAAAATTTAAAAATCGATATAATATGTGTATAACCCCGTATCATTTGATGGCATTTCTTATCGACCCAACGAAAACACAAAGTTTGACATATACTGAAAAAAATATTGCATTACAAACTGCAAAAGAACTGTATCCAGATAGTGGTTTATTACCACTAATCATCAAGTTTCTTGCCAAATCAGAGCCTTTTAACGATATTATGTTTCAAGATGATATCCTGAAAAGCGTAAAACCTATTGACTGGTGGAAATCACAACGAAACGCAGATATTATTGAAAAAGAACTTCCCATAATTACACAACTGCTCTGTGCAGCTGCTTCGTCTGCATCAGTAGAGAGGATATTCTCAACATTTGGTTTAGTGCACTCTTAACTACGCAATCGATTAGGTACTGAAAAAGCTGCCAAACTAGTAAGTGTTTCTTTTAGAAATATTACAATTAAATTTGTTTTTTGTTTTGAATATTTTCTGCAATAATACTTCTATCTATGTGTTCTTGTGTTCTTGTAATAAATTAATTTACTATACTAACGTAATTTATTTTTATTTCGATTTTTCTTCATAACCCAAATTATTTTTTTTATAATTTTTATTTTTGATTTTAATCATGACTTAAATTTAAAAAAATCAAGTGATTTAAATCGTGATTAAAATCAATTGATTTAAATCCTTGCAACCCTGCTTCCAAAGTTATGGGCGATTTAAGTAAAAAAATATATTTTCTTACGATTTTTTCCATAATATATTCTATTTAACAAATGTTTGGTATATTTTTAATAAGAAGCATATATCGATTCTTGTTATATAAAATTTTGCATGGATGTACATCAAGGGCCAACAATGTCAAAATGATCAAAAATGACGCCAGCGTCGTTATTGTTAGGGCGTCGCGACGGTTATAATTTTTTCCCCCTGGCGCTCTTTTAGTTTTTTCCAGTTATCTCTCTACACAATTAATTTAGGAAAACACGGTTTATGTCATTTTATTCCCAATGAAATGCCTATCAGGTGTATATACAAAGTTAATAAAAATCATGTCTTAAAAACGTTTAAAATTAATTTTTTCCTTTTTTTGTCTAAAATTTAAGACAATTTTTTAACTTACAAATTCGTGATATCGGTAAATCAAGTGGGATTTCTAATTTAATATTTTTTTTACTTTCCTTATATATCCTAGTATATACCGTAAAATATTTAATAAAATCCTAATAAAATTACTATATACAAAAAAATATTATATAAATTTACCAAAAATCGCTAAATTTGTCACTAAGACATATGTTTGAGCCTTGTATATATAGATTCTTAATTATTTATTAAAATTTTTATTATTATAACTTATGGACTTTGGCCAAATAGAAAAGGTCATATCTCCCTTTTACAGAGGGTTTAAAATTTACAGGTCGAGTAGATTTTATCTTAAATCTCAACATTTTCATGCCTTAATTGTACCTCATTTTTTGTAACCAAGTTGATTTTTTTTTGCCTAAACAACCAGTTTCTTATGAGATTTTAAAATAATATACCAAATGATTGTCAGAGTGCTGTTTACGATACAGAGACAGCCTCCAGCATTTTTTTAAAATGGAATTTTTTAGAACATAAAAAAAACAAAAGTGTATCTTCAGCATTTTGTACTAGTCGGTATTGTAATAGTTGCGACATAATTTTATGCTTGTAATTTCTCACAGGTAAAATAAACAGTGGCGTGCGACAAAAGAATATTAAGGGGAAGTGGTTTGGTTGTTTCGAAAACTATTTTAATATAAAAAGTATGATCTACCATTATTTATGGTTCTGAAGGGGATCGGGGGTAAGCCCCTACATTTTTTGTCTTCATACAACATAAAGGGTGTTCTTAATGATCAAATTCACCAAAGGATATTTTAATGTAAATTGGCCTTCTGCCAAAAATGTTCTAATTTTAAATATGTTATAGCCTAGTCCAAAAGAAAACTTTTTGACCATTGTCAATACTTCCTTTCACACTGATAAGGGGGATTCTTATTGTTTACATTACTATAACTTTTTAGATGATACAAAAAAGTACAGAATAGTAAACACTCCACTGTTTATTTTATCTTTCGTATATTACAAACATGAAATTATGTACCAACTATAACAAAATGTTTAAGATACACGTTTGTATTTTTTTTCTGTTCTAAAAAACCTTCAAAAAATGCCGGAGGCTGTCCTTGTATCGTGAACAACACCCTGTATATTCTGTGTGGCAAGGCAATAGATGTAGACAATAATTGGGTATATCATTTCAAAATTCTTTAGAAAACTGGTTGTTTAGGCAAAAAAGATCCAGAGGGTGACAAAAGATGAGATAAAATTACATTACGAAAAATGTTGATGTTTAAGATACCTACTCACCCTGTAAATTTTAAACACTATGCAAAAGGGAGATATGGCCTTTTGTATTTTGCCCAAAGTCCCAGTGCTATAAAAACAACAACATTTTTATCAATTAATTCACAGTATGCATACAAGGATCAAACATATCTCGTAGTGACAAATTTTTATACACTGTCCAATATAGAATATTTTTCAAATAGTAAGTTTATTACAATTTTAATAAATATTTTAGGGTATTCACCTATACACTATGATATATAAGGAAAGTAAAGAAATATAAGCTGCAGGTGGATAGACTGCATGCTTAAGAGCAGATCAGTAATACTCCAATTCTTGAAGAAACTCTTGTAGCTCGGGTTGAGCGAGGATGTCCGCAAGGGGGAGTTCTGTCCCCACTGCTATGGAACCTTGTCATGGACGACCTACTAAATGTCCTTCAACTTGAAGGGCACCAAACATTGGGATATGCAGACGATCTCGTCATTATAGCCCAAGTAAAATTTAACAATACTGTTAGGGATAAAATGCAACAGGCCATAAACGCAGTTTCCAGATGGACGAGAAAGGAGGGACTAAACATAAACCCTTCTAAATCAGCCATAGTTGCCTTCACCAAAAGGAGAAATCTAGAGGGCTTAGGACTCCTGATCCTACGGGGTGAAAAAATCAAAATTGTGGGAGAGGTAAAATATTTGGGTGTCATCCTAGACTCTAAACTAACCTGGAACCATCATCTTCAGAAAATAAGAAAGAAAGCGGAGATGACTCTTATGTTAATCAGACGCGCTCATGGGAAAACATGGGGCCTTAAACCAAACATGGTCTATTGGTTATACACCATGGTGGTAAGGCCTATGATAACATACGCATCACTGGTATGGTGAACAAAAATGCGACAAAGAACTGCTGTTACAGAACTGGCCAAGGTACAGAGACTTGCTTGCTTAGCTATAACAGGAGCAATTAAAACAACCCTAACAGCAGCCATGGAGTGTCTCTTAGACCTTTCACCACTTAACCTCATAGTGATGGGAGAGGCAAAAATGAGCTACTTCCGACCAAGGAAGTTTAAAGGTGTATGGAAGCCCAATGCTATGGCCCATTCGATCAAAAAATGTCCAGCCCAGTATGAAAATAACTGTCAAAGTTGGCCTCGCCGATTTTGCGCAATAACGAAATTCCACGAAATAATTTAATGTGTTGCCTACTTACACACTGATAAATCAGTGTGTAGTTAGGCAACACATTATACTTTTATGAGAGCCGTATTGTTTCGATTGTTTTGCTTTGTGTAATTATATTTTGTGGTTGCAGAAGTTTTTTGGATAGATAAAAACCTTATTTTAGTGATTAGTGTTTATTAAATTGTGACTATAATTTTGTGTTTATTGTTTGTTACTTATAATATAACAAAATGACTAGAGGTTGTATGGTTTTGTCTTGCAAATATAAGGTTAACATACCCGGCATTTTTTACTTTAGGTAAGTATTTCTTACATTTAAATTAGGTGCTTCTTATGAGACGTAACGTTAGGTAACCGAATAAATAATAATATATCAATTAAGAAAATGAAAATTTTATAGGAAATAGCAGTGAGAAAAGTAAGGCAATCTTAACTATCTTTTAGATGATTTCCACAATGTTTGTGTGTTTCTGTGGGTTATTAAAAAGAAATAAGGTTTACATTTAGGTACTTTTATTTCATTTAATAATTTAGTACATTCTTTTAAAGGATCAAAATTGTTAATTACTGGGCAGACCAGGCAAATTTTATTATATACAGGTACTCTAATTGAATAAAAGAAAGTGCAATTTTATGTTAAAGTTTCTTTTTGCTTTTTCTGTATTTGTTTTAAAAAAGAAATTAGATTTTTGGTTTCTTAAACTTACATTACCAACTTTTTAAGCTCGACATACTGTAGACACATAATAATTAACGGTTACTGTTACAATGGATACCTAGGTACCAAAGGTTACTAAACATTTTTAACCACTGTTATTCTGTCTCATCAATGTTTGTTATTAGTGAAAAGTATATGCCTAAAAAGCAGTTATAAAAAATTTCACTTTTTAATGTACAACCACAATCTTAGGATTAGATTAAACTCATTTACACTATCTTGCCCTTCTTTTATCACAAAATTGGTGATTAGTACATGAAACTAGCATACAATGTTTAAAATTTATTTTTAAAAAATCGTATTTTTATTTATTTACAAAGATTTTTGGTAAAAATACAAAACTCCCAAAAATATCGACCATTTAAATAGAAGGCTGTAAAGTGGCGCCATCTATTCTTTCCATATTATATCAGATGATATAAAATCCAATATTACACAATAATTTTAAATATTCTATGGTAGTATCGTTTAATAACCAACAATTTTGTGCAAAAAATACAAAAAAAAAACAGTGAATGCTTGAATTTGACATTTGATGATGTCAACTTTATAGATAGTAACAAAGAATTATGGAAGTCTGGCTCTGACCTACTATTCATTGCGCAAACTCCGCGGGGCTAATTCCCCTATTCCCGCTGCCCTGCACGCCTGGACAATTTTGTTCTACAGTATTGGGCTTCCATACACCTTTAAACTTCCCTGCTTCCGACTGCAACAAAAACCAACTGGTGTCTATGCTAGTTTGGGACACAACAATATAAAAAGTCAGGTTGGCGGTAACATCCTAGACGAAAGAAGAGACCAGATGATTCCCCAATACTCATTCAACAAAAACTTCGAGGTAAAAATTCCAGAACGAAGTGAGTGGCAGCAACCCGATCTCCCCGGAACGGTTGGAGACACCATCTGGTATACGGATGGTTTAAAAACAGAAAACTGGAGCGGGCGTGTAAAGTGAAATGAGGAATTCACAATTCTCCATTCCACTAGGAACACACAGTTCTGCACTGTGCAAAAAAAAATAACAGGAGGGCTTATAAAAAACAAGCGAATCTGCATAATAACAGACAGCCAAGCGTCACTAGGGGCACTAGTAAACCCCAAGGTAACGTCCAAGCTGACATGGGAATGCCAAAAGAACTAGAAGGCAACAAAAAAGCGGATGAGCTAGCGAGACAGGGATCATCCATACCATACTTTGGGCCAGAACCTGCCCTTGGAGTGACCAAAACCACAGCGCGAGGGCAAACCGGGGAATGGATCCGAAACAAACACGAAGAATACTGGGGAAACCTTAGTAGAATAAGACATGGAAAAAGCTTCATAAGAGGCCCATCCAAAAGAATGAAGGAAGAACTACTCAGACAAAGTAGGAAAAGACTTCGCATAACAGTACGGTTGCTAACAGGGCATGATAACGTAAGAGGACACCTACACAAGATAGGCTCATACAATGGGGACCCAAGTTCCAGAATGTGCGACGAGGGGGAAGAAACAGCCTACCATATCCTGTGCGAATGTAAAGCATTGAATCATAAAATACAGGCATTATTTGGGCAACCGGAAATGAGCCCACAGGAATATATCAACCAACCAGTCTCGGGGTTATACAGACTTGTAGAAGGAACAAGACTGATGGGAGGATTGATAAAAAAGACAATGGGAGATTAGGCACAAAAAGCCCATGAGGCTGCGCTGCCTCCGGTAGTTAATGAAGACGGCTCCCAGGGAAGAAGAAAGAAATGTTAAATTAAAAATTCCGCGTGATTTAGCGGGCATTTAGCAAATTAATGCTGGAGAGAGATAACTGGAAAAAATAAAAGCGCGCCAGGAAAAAATAGAGAGCCAATTACGACGCAGGCGTCATTTTTGGTCGTTTTGACATTGTGGGCCCTTGATATGTTGTACAAAAGTATATCCAAATTAGCACCGATGTACCAGTATTGTTAAAAAATATCCAAAAAATCCTCAACTACTTGGTGTTATAGTAAAATTAAATCAAAATAAAAAATATATTTAACAAATAGAATTTAAAAAATCGAGCCAAAAGGTCAATGAATTTCTTACCTAAAAGTTAATTTTAAAAAGTCAGGTACTACATTGGGACCACACAACTCTGTAAAAGCTAAGTAGTCTAATCCAAAGTTATCAGTCCTTGGTAACTGATCTGGGTCAGCCTCGACCCGAGAAATCAGTTCACACAGCACAATTCCATAGCTGAAAACGTCGCTGCGTTCATCATAATACAGGCCCTGTTGGAAAAATAAATTTGTTTTTTTTACTGTTTAAAAGACATTGTTCCATGATGTAGTTAATTTTATCCTTAATTCTACATATGCACAAATCTTTTAAATAACTTGATATGTTTAAAATTAAAAGTTCTGCTGGGCAGTGGGTATTATGTACAGGGTGTCCCATTTTTTACACTTATAAGGGGAATCGGCTACAGTTTTAAAAAACAATGTATTCTTTTTGAATTAATTTCAACTTGTAGACGGTAGTAGACTTGTCACCAAAACGTTGAGAGGCGTTTTAATTATTGAAACTTTTTTTAAATCTTGTTTCGGGCGATTTGCAACTTTATAATGGTCAATAGCTTTTGTACACACACAATTCTATACCCTGAGACCAGGACTAAAACTGTCTCATTTTGACAAATAAGCGACAAAGACATTGCAAACAAAAACTAGAATATCAAAAAACAAATGAAGGCCGTTTCCTCAAGTACACAATTGGCAAAATTTCGTTTTTGTCCTCAGTCTACAGGCTTATTTCTTAAACCTTTTAAGGTACAATTGACTGCTCCACGAAGTTTCGGTATTGATTTATGCAGTGTCTTATATACTTGGCTACTGAAAAGATCTTACAAAAAAAAATTTTAACGAGAAGATTGGAAGATTGTGAGAGCTATCTCCGTCGTCCAGTGGTACCTAGCCTTTTTAAAAAAAGTTATTGTTATCAACTTCAGAGTTTGCCCTTAGTGTTCTCTTCTTGATTATGTCCAGACCAATGTGTGATTCCGATTAGAAATTTCCGTACTTGAAAATTAACAATTACACAGGTCCACATCAAGTGGTGTGTACTGGGAGTCCGACTAAGATTTTCTGGAGTATTTTTTTCCGTTGAACAAGAATCTAAAGTCAAAATTGGGGATCAAAGTGCAAAAAATCAAGAAAACCCCAAAAAACCGACACGGTGCATTTCCCGGCAAAACCGGCTACCCCGGAATGCTTGGACTACGACTATATAAATTATAAGAAAAACAAAAATTTTTATAAAATAAAAAAGAGAGCTTTTCAAATTGTCTATAAAAAAGTTATATTAACATTTTTGATAAGATAAATAATAAAGGAGATATAAACGAAAATTTAATTTTGACAAAAAAATTCAGTTCAAAAGAGGAAAAAAAATTATTGTGATTTTTGTTTTTTTTTTAAATAAATTATTTATTTTAATCACTTGAATCCCAAATCACTCAAAACTTGCAGAAAAAAAACAAAAATAAAATATTTTAATTTTCAATTTTTTTTAGAGGTATACATACCTTAAAAAATCCTGAAAATTTGGTTAGTTGTGGTTAGTTCCGTGTATCTTTTACAGTTTTTAAAATGTTGACGTTTTAAATTTAAAAAAAAACGTTAATAATAAAATTACGCCTTTTCTCGATTATTTGCTGTTTGACCCCCAATTTTGACTTCAGAATATAAAGGTTTAATAATTTCCATGTAAAGTTTGTACATCTTAAACTAAAACAAGTGGAATAATCTAGATTAAATAAGCTAAATGCGTCTTAACATTCGTTAATCATGTTTTTACCTTAAGACACTCTGGAGACATCCAGTAAGGTGAGCCAACTGTACAAAGTTTAGTTTTGCTTACAGGATCAGGTATTGTAGTGGATAGGCCAAAATCACCGACTACTGCCTGCCGATGACCGGATTCTAGTCGCTTTATGAGGACATTCTATAAATAAAACTAGAGTTTAAAATTATTTATCAAAACAATAAAAAAATAGAAAGTCAAGAACATAATAAATCCAAAAGTAACATCAGAAAAGCTGCCAAATGATTCGTTTACTCTGGAAATATCCTAAATTTTCTAATTAAAATAAAACATCGTATTTAGTTTTACATTTTTTAATTCGCCTAAAACAATTCAGATACAATGTATATGTTACTGTGAAAGTTCGAAATTGGTGAATGTCGGCATTTGCTTGTGAATATCAAATATTTAAAAAAAAACTGAACGAAAAATAACTAAAACTAACCAAAATTATTAGTTTTAACCAGAACGCACCAAAGTTGTTAGTTTTGGTTAGTTTTCGTTCAGTTTTATTTTAATATTTGATATTCACCAATTTCGGACTTCCACGGTAACATATACACAAAGTGAGTCAACAAGCTGTTTCCCTTTGAGAGTGCCCAACCTAAAAAAGTTTTTTTACAAGTTATACGTTTTGAAAAAAATGTTTTAGAAGCTAAAGGATAACAAAAAAAGTAAAAAGACAAATAATATGTTTTTTTTATAAGAACCACTTTTTTATGTAAACTTAAAACTCTTCATATCTTTGATATTAAAGACCGTGTCTTATTTAAGTAACAACTGTTTGACTTACGGCAAAATGATTGTGCACTCCTTATGAAAATCAAAAATAATAGGATACAAATGAATCACACAGCTTCCTCTAACCGACTCTACAACATTATTTTGGAAAAACAATTGGACAACAATTCAAATAATACATTATGGATAAGAAAAATATTATCATGAACATTTAGGAGATACATAGGAAAACAATACACATTTTACTATGGGATAACCAAAACCGAATTTAACATTTGATAATATACTTTTTAAAAAAATAATTAAATTCAAAAAGACATAAATATTTCTGTGACTTAAATTATTATCTATCCTAGGTTGGATAACCTAAAATATAGCCTATTTAACAAAACCGTAAAAATAAAAAAAAAATCCAAAACACAGTGTCAATTAAAAATAGAATTTAGTGATATTAGTTGTTTCGCTTTCATAAGTCTCCTCAGACCTTAAAACTATAAACAAAACTCAATAAAACCCACATTACAATTTAAACTAAAACGTTAAAACAAATTAGCAAAACTTTATTATTATTAGAATAAGTTTTCAAACATATTTTACGCCTTTTGACAAGGAACAAACTAGTAAAAATGTAATTTTGTAAATTTTATGTCGTTCATCAATAATATGTAGGTGAAAATTCATAACAAACTTTGATAACCATAAAATAAACTGAAAGAATTCTATATGTGTAAGTAAAAAGTTAAAAGAAATATTATTCTTAACGGGGAAAATGTGTTCCCGATTTTTTTATTGGTAAAAATCAAAGTTGTCGCCTTGCACATATTTTTTTATTGGCTAAAAATAACCCTTTGTGCCCAAATAACGCTTCTGTAAAAATATTTTTTATACGAAATTTTATAACAGAAAATTAATTCAAATAAAAAACTTTTCCGCAAAA
>JAHBCN010014652.1:0-22163 GCA_019359885.1 Listronotus oregonensis
ATAATATAATATAAAAAATATATATATATATATATATATATATATATATATATATATATATATATAATATATATATATATTATATATATTATATAATATATTATTTAAATAAATATATATATATATATATATAAAAATATATATATATATATATATATATATATATATATTATATATATATATATATATATATGGGGGGTTTTAAAAAAAGAGATGCTCTTTTTTGGGGGGAAGGGGATTTCAAAAAAAAAAAAACCCAAGAACATAAAAGCAAAAGTTAATTGTTTTAAAAATCCCCCCTTTTTTCTTTTAAAAAAAAAAATGCTTGTTTTGTCGAAGCGGGGGTCCCCACTTCGGGGGGTTTTTGGGTTTTTTTTGCCCCGTTTACATTTTTTTGGGGGAGATGTTCATTCATTTACAAAAAAATAATAAAATTATTTCCCCAAAATTTTTATTTTAATTTTAAAATTTTAAAAAAAAAAAACAATAAAAATTTTTTTGGGGTTTTTTATTTGTAATTAAAATAATAAAAATAATTGTACTCACCATAAAAAAACAAAATCCTTTTTTAAGAAAAAAAACTAATTATGTTTTTAAAAAAACATTTTTTTTTTTTGTTTAAAAAGAATAAGATTTTTGCCCATTCCGTTTTTTTAGTTTTTTGTAGGTACACCTTAAAAGTTTTCTTGAATTTAAAACATACCGGCATTTTTTTCCCCCTTTCAAAAACAAAAAAAAAAATATCGTGAGGGGTCAGGAAGCTTTTTGACTGTTTTGCAAAGGTATCTTTCTGTTGGCCAATTTTTTTTTTTAAATTTTTTAAATGGGGAAAAATTTTTAAAAAACCCATTATTTTTTTTTTTTTAGATTTTAAAATTTAAAATTAAGTTTATTTTTTTTTTTAAATGAATCAAATGAAAAGGATTTAAGACAAAAGTTTTCAGTTGTTTTTTACAGAAATAACTGCTTTCAAAGGAAATTTTTAAAATCTTTGAAAAAAAAACTTAAAATTTTTATAAAAGGGCCAATAAACTTTTGACTTTTTTTTTTGGGGCTCCACTATCCCCCAAATGAAAAAAATACATCATTTTTTTTACAACCCCATATATATATATATATATATATATATATATATATATATATATATATATATATATATATATATATATATATATATATATATATATATATATATATATATATATATATATATATATATGACATTTGATTGCTCAAAAATAGAAACACTGGGATCTGAAAACATTGTTTCTTGTAGAAAAACAGGTCGTAAAGTTTCAGGGTGTTCATGATTGCAAAGTGAACAACAACATTGGCACAAATTTACATATGTTTTTAAGCACCTCAATAGTTAGAAAATTGGTCATATTTTTTTAAAATTTAACTATGTTAGTTACGATGTTATTATCGAATATATTGGGTATTTATTGTCGTATCTTAAGATAAGATGAAACTGTAGGGCATATTTTTCTTAAAACATACATTATCGTATGTTAGGACAACCATCAAATATTAGGTCAACATCTGTATCTAAAGACAATATATGAGATATATATAAGTACAGATACAGAGAGATATATAGCAAAACTATTTCAAGCAAATAAAACAACACAATTAAGAAAGTAAAATATTTATTTTAAAGAAAAAATAAAAATACAATAAAAAATGGAACCACAAACTAATCTCCTTTTTGACAAAAATTCAATTCTGTGTTTCAGTCAGAATCTTCTTCTTCTTGTCATTATCTCCATAAGGTTTTGTAAAAATAATGATATAAATCTGGGATTCCATTTTTATATAGGAATTGTAGCAAGTGTTCAAACCTTTGTTGACATTTTAAGGCCAAGAGCCTTACCTGTTCCTTTTTTGGCAAGTTGATTCTTAGTTTAATCATTTACTTAGTTGGCTTAAACCTGCAAGGGCATAGTGGTTTATTTTTGTCAACAAAATCGTATTTGACTTTATTTTTAATGAATCATCAAATACATTCAATTTCTCTGATGTTATTCCATTTATTGTTCCATTTAATCTGCTTTTCCAGTTGCTTTCAGGTGTTACTTAGTCCTCTCAAGTCAAATCATATCTTGACTGGATTTCTATAACGCCTGTATGGCACTGTGTCTTGCCATCTTTATAAGTTATTAACCACTGCCAAGGTGTAAATTACTCCTTGCCCTTTTTCTAGCTTTTACTTAAAAGAGCATGGACGCTGTCCCCCCCATTTTGCGTATGGCCTCTCATTGAGGAAACAGAGTAATATTTACGTTATATTTTTCTGCTGCATACATGGTTATTGCATGATAAACCTATTTCTGCTTCTTAGATTGACGCAATTATCTGTATATAGAACACAAAGGTATCAACACTATTCCTGCTTTTGATTTTTAATGTAATCCAATACAAGCAAAACTACCAGTCATGAAGCTCCTCGTTTTGGTAAATGGTCTCGTGCCAGACATAACAATACACCTTATTATTTCCAAGGTCAAAAGGGCTGGATTATAGGTGTACTGGCATTTTAAATAAAATGCTTATATACCTCGGGGTAACTGACCGTGAAAACTATACAGGCGTCGCGAATGATTTATCATCTTTGGCTCAGCCCTTATCCCATTAATTTCCTTTTCTTACAGCGTCTTTGTTTGTTAGGTGTTTTCTTTTCTTTTCTTCACCCCTTCTCTTTTTGCTTTCATCTGCCAGCAAAAACTTGTCACAAACCTAGCACTGGTCTTTTTTGGTAACAAAAAACCCTATATTAAATTCATCACTAAACCATGCTCAAAGACATATCGGTACTGGTGTCCTGAAAGTTGCAACTGGATCAATATTTTTCTTCCTTGCCCTCCAACTTATGTACAGTCTTTACATCTGATGCCAGCATGGATTGCATATCAGCTTGTAGATATTGGACGTTTTGAATCCATGAATATAAAGGAATGATTCAGCTGTGGGAAGAGACTCAATATGCTGCCTTACAAATTTTCTAAGGTCGTACTAACTTTCACCATCTGACCAATACCTAATTGAACTGTGCTTCTTTCAAATTTAAACATTACAGTTCTTATCCAGATATCATACACTGAGAGTGGTTGAAAAAAGTTTTTACACTTTAATTGATGGATTCATCAACTGTAAATAATATTGTACTGTGTATTGGCGCCTGAATTTTTCCTTACCGTTTCCACTTTCTTTGCCTTTTTTACATGCTTTGATATAGAAAAAAGTCCATGTGCTACATATGATTTCCTAATTTCCAGAATTTAAAAAATATATATTACGCTGACCTTCTAAAATTTTCTTGTAACATTCCATCTCTACATTTTTTCTTTCACAACTTTCCTTGATTTTTCTAGCCTTAGTGTAACATTTCTTTTAGAAGGTATGAAGTATATTCTTGTTCTGTATTTCTTTTTCTTTTAGCTATGTTAACAATTTCTCTCCCAAGTTTTCATTTATACTTCTTTCTACCTCATGATATATATTTTTTCCTGCATCCATATGTTGGTGGCTTTTAGACAGTTTCTAGAGTTTCAGCCTGATAAATTCACAGCCGTCCTGTGGAAACGTTTTTCCTACTGTTTGTTTGTTTTCGATACATCTACATCTTCAAGCTGCAATAAAAATTAGTTTATTCATATTCTGCATCACACCTTATTTTAGTACTCCTCAGATATGGTATCCTCCAGCAAAGTAAACTCAATTGTATTTTCTTAAATGCCTTTAGCTATTTGTATGGCAAGAAAGGAGTTTTTTCATATACATTCAATCTTGATAATCCTGTAAATAATAATGCGCAGGGTCTACTTCTTCAAACTAGATCAAACTCATTAAATAAAATTAAGGAATGAAGCAATGTCATTTAAGCTGGTGTTGGGACATATCTGCTTCTCATCGCTACTGTTTCTAAAAGTAGATATTAATAAAAAGATATAAAATAACAAAACAGTTATATATAAGAAACTTTTTAACAAAAAACTTTGAATTTATACACACGCAAAATTAGTATATCGTAAAAAAACCTAATTAATCATGAATGTCTGTTAGTGCAGGCTTATAGCTCAAACCCATCAAGCACTTAAATAATACCCCCGCTAAGGCTATCAAACTGTTAAAATTATAGTCTTAATTACAATTTATCACTTATACCTTTGTAAAGTGCCATAGTTTTTTTGCTCAAAAATCTTCCTCCTCTTCCATAAGTCATGAAGACCGCTTGTAAACTGAGATAAACAACAAAACAACTAAAAGGCAATAATATCACCTTGTCTCTTTTACTCGATAGCAACGATTTAATTTTATCGTAATCCTACGTGCACTACCATCCCTAACATCAAACCTGAAACGGAAAGCACTTATAGGTCCGGTCGGATTGCCGGATACTGAGATTATCGTATGTTAAGTTACGAAGTAAATGCACTTACCAAACTAAAAATATATTAACATCTTAAGTTCACTTCATGATAAAAATTACTTACTTAGTATGTATGTACTATTATTGTATCTAGACATACTTAGTGACTGACTTTAATTAAATTTGCTTGAGATTTTGCTTCTAACTTTAGATACGATGAATACTATTTCTTTATTTGCTGTTTATAAAGTTTGTGTCTTTAGTTAAGATATTATTTGGGTTAGATTTCTGAAGTAGATACGATTAAACTACTTTTTAAAAAACAAGATTAAAAATGTAAAAAAATATTTTAACGAAAGAGTAAGAACATTTATATTTAGTAGTAATCTTAAATCAATTCTCGTCAAAATTGAGTTACGATGTTTTTTCCTCATTTGCAGGACGCACATATAGTGAAGTTCTCGAACAGACCTTTGACTGATCTGCGACGCGCTTTGATACTGTGGATCCGTCTTGAAACACGGACTAAGGAGCCCAGTATGTAAGGAGTCATTAACCACTGAACCCAAAGGCGCAATGAAAGTAAAGGCAGGCCGCGGACTCAGGGAGGACGGGTTATCGTCTTAAAAGTGGGAGCTCCGCACTCCCAAGGCCCACCCTCATCGCGAGAAGAGGCGCGCTCGGGCGCTGCCGCTGTAATCCGGTGGAACTATGTCTGGTCAGGACGAAGTCAGGGAAATCCTGAGGAGGTCCGCAGCGCGATCCTGACGCAAACCGATCGCCTGAACTGTGGTGGGCGAAAGACTAATCGAACCATCTAGCAGCTGGTTCCCTCCGAAGTTTCCCTCAGGATAGCTGGCGCTCATTGCGTACGAGTCTCATCCTGGGTTAAGCGAACAGATTAGAGGCATTGGGGTCAGAACGACCTAATCATGCTCTCAAACTTCTTAAATGGGTGAGATCTCCGGCTTGTCAGAACCGTTAAAGCTGCGAGACATGGATCGGAGTGCCAAGTGGGCCATTTTTGGTAAGCAGAACTGGCGCTGTGGGATGAACCAAATGTCGAGTTAAAGGTCAAATCAGTTTATGGGATACCGCGCGAAAGGCGTTGGTAACTTAAGATAAAAAGTACAGGACAGTGCAAGCCATGGAAGTCGGAATTTGCCAAGGAGTATGTAACAACTCACCTGGCCGAAGTTACTAGCCCTGAAAATAGATGGCGCTGGATGCGTGTCAAGCGAGTACTCGACCGTCAGCGAAGATTTGCGATCGCGTGCGGTCAGCAGAAGAAGCCCTGACGAGTAGTGAGAAATGCGGCGGTGAGCGCAGAAGGGCTGGCCGTAAGGCCGTCTGGAGCCGCCGTCGGTGACTGTGGTAGCAAATACCCAGCGAGGTCCTGGAGGATCGATGTGGATTGTGAACAGCCAGTGCAACAGTGTCGATCCTAAGTCGAAGTAAAGCCGATGCTTATGGTGTAGATTTATTTAACGGAAATCGAGAATTGCCATTTGTTCAGTTCGAATAATTTCGTACACCCATTGGGCGAAAGCGAATCCGGTTCGTCTGAACCTCTGGCAGCGGAAACCGTCAGGTGGCCCTCGCAAGAGTTCGTCGGGGTAACCTGCAAAGGACCGGAGACGCCGTCGGAGGATCCGGAATATTTTCTTCGCATGAGCTGGTTCCATGGAATCCTCCGCAGGGAGAGATATGGTCTGGGAACGCTAGTGATAACTTCAGCTGCCGCGGTGTCCGGATCTTCCCTGGATCTGAAACCGGGAGAGGGCCACGTGGAGGCGTCGCGCCAGTTCGTACCTATATCCCAGGTCTCCCAAGGTGAAGAGCCAGTTGATAGAATAAGGTAAGGGAAGTCGGCAAATTAACCAAACTTCTGGATAAGGATTGGCCTATGAGGATCGGGGTGTGTCGGGCTTGGCGAGGAAAGTTGTCCGTTGAACTGAGCTGGGCCTCGGCGAGGTGAAGGTTTCGGCTGGATCCGAGCTCGGTCCTGCCGCCTGCACGCCTCCCGCGGAACCGCTTTGGTTGCGAGGTGGCCCGGGGAGGTGGAGTCTCGCGATCTTCCGGTGTCCTCTTCGGCCGCTATTTAACGGTCAGCTCAGAACTGGTACGGACCGGGGAACTAGACCATTCGTAAGCCTTCTAGCATTGCGATGGTCTTAACGTGATGTTGACGCAGCGGATTTCGCCCGTGCTCTAACATCAAAGTGAAGAAATTCAATCAAGCGCGGGTAAACGGCGGGAGTAACTATGACTCTCTTAAGAAGTTGAGTCAATGACCTTGAGTGAATCTTGCGATCAGCTAGCGTGACTTGCAAAGCCTTAGCCGAGCAATCGTTCTTTTTCAAGAACCGATACGCACTCCATATCGCAGGTAGCCGTTGATCTGGGCTCCCGTACCCAGACACTTCCGGGGAAACCCAAGTGAGAGTCACAACGTCGAGGATGTTCTCACGGCGGCTAAGTCTGGGCACAATACAAAGGGGCCAATTTTAACACCACTGGTCCCAGGAACGATAATGACTTCGAGGCCTGCACCCGGCTCAGGAGCGCAGAGCCCACCCCAAACACCTGTGGGGGATCTCGGTAGGCAGAGGGAATGGACAAAACGGCTACAATCAACACCGGCCAGAGTGAGCTTTGTCCTCTGGGTCTAATTTCTCTGCCAAGGCACATAAGGTGTTAAGTGTGACACCGTCTTTTCAGGAAGGCCACGCTAAAAGCTCATGTGCTGATGCAAATGAGATCGGAATGCTGTAAACAGTTTGCCCACTATGGGTTAGCAGTTTCAACGATAGGGCCCATGATGTTCAGCCCATAAAGGAGTACATGAAGGACATTGAGTGGAATCTCAAACCCATGCCCTGAGGTCACGAAGTTTTTCAAACTTTGGCTGATTGCACCAAGTCCAGTAATGGACACCCATAAAGACATGTCGAGAGCCATGGCTGACCATAGATCAGGTCCGTGCCAGCAGGAGGAAGCAGTCAGTGTACGCAGTACCTGATATCGCTAAAAAGAACCTTAGTGGAAGCCATGAGCTTAAAAAGTAATCGACGCAAAAGATTGAATTCAATCTGATAGGTAAAAATACATTGCACAATGGGACACGCACATGAGATAGTTGAGTAGCTATCGATAATCTGGGCCCATCTTATGGTATCGCGGTGAGACGCCAGATTGATTTCAATCTCGATAGGCAAAGAAATACATTGGGAAGCAATGGGGCAATGTAATATAGATATGATAGCCACTGATAGTCCGGCCCATCCGATAGCCATCCTGGATGGTATCGTGGCTGACGCAGGTTTCTGCCCCTATCTAGCGTCAATTTTATCTAAATATGTATTGTTTATATATGTAAGTGATTCATGAGGAAACAATACTAGGCATGTCTGTAACTAAAAAATAAACATAAAAGTCTATACAAATATTAGTCCAAAAGGCCTTCTCGTCCAAAATACAGGGAGGTTCACCAATAGGTTTTGACTTGTGCTTAGAAGTAAAAGGCAGAATTTTTAAAAATTATAAAATCTAGCTTATAACTTACCTTAAAAACAATAATCTTTTATTAAAAACTAAAATACATTGTTTAATTCACATCTGTTTTATTTCTTTCTGCTTTTCTTTTTTTTTTTTTCTTTTCTTTTTTAAATCAGGCCAATGGCCAAATCAAATGCGTCGTAATTTTTTAAACCAAATATCCGAAAACGGTTGCTTTTCTTATATCAACTTTTTAACAGGCATAGCGTTTCGACGCAAATGTGACAAAACAATTGTTTAATTTATTTAAAATGTAATACAGGGCCGTACCAAAAAGTTACTAGATGTTTCAAAAATAGTAAAAAGAGTGTAGGTGGCGCCCCCTACAAGTAAGAGCCGTACTAAGATTAGGTTTTAAATCCGTCATAGCAAAAACACCTGGATACCAATTTTTACTCTAATATTTACATTATTATAGATTTTATTTAAAAATAGAAAATCAATAAAAACTTCAACACCCTGTATTTCGAAAACGAAGGCCACAGGGACCAATATTTGTAAGTGAACTTTACAAGCCATATTTTGACCCTGATTACGTACCTGGAAGCATTGACATTTCCTCTCCTTTGAATCCTTCGTATATATATATATATATATATATGTATATATATATATATATATATATATATATATATATATATATATATATATATATATATATATATATATATATATATATATATATATATATATATATATATATATATTATATATATATATATATATATATATATATATATATATATATATATATATATATATATATATATATATATATATATATATATATATATATATATATATATATATATATATATATATATATATATATATACATATATATATATATATATATATATATATATATATATATATATATATATATATATATATATATATATATATATATATATATATATATATATATATATATATATTAATTTGACCCTATCAGCTCAGGGTCAAGAACATTTCAAAGTCAAATCTTCAAATTAATCGCAACCAAATTTAAAGAGCAAGCCGCATTTATGTACTTGAGGAGCTGAATACGAATCCGTAGTCAGTTTGTAACTTGCATCAAATTTGCTGCGATTTGACCTTGAGTCGCCCTTAACCAGCGACCCGATGGTGCCAAACCACTTGATTCATCGACCTCAAAAACATAACTCCAGAAACTGTATATTTAAAAAAAAAAACAAAGCTGATAAATGAAGACGAAACGTTAGGTAAATCTAATAACACATGGTCAAGTCTTTCAGACCTTTTAATTTTGTTTTTGTAGGCATTTCACAACAACTGCAACCAAATTTGATGGGCCTAACTGATGTAACGGATTTGTAGTCTGAAGCACCTGAAACATATAAGTATACACTGTTTAAATTTGTCATGTATTTATTTCAGAGATTTGACCTTGAAAATACCCTTTGACCCTGAACCGATAGTCAAACTGATCCTAGATTTAAATTCAGCGACTCCAAAAACACAGGCAAATACCTATGGTCAAGTCTTTCGGACGTTTAACTTTTGGGAAGCGACCACAAAGATAACATTTTTGTTTTTCTTCCCCACCTCCTGCCCCAAAAGTTTACGCTCTGTTTTTGGCTATTTGAGGTACATTTAAAATTTGTTTAAAGATTTGATTCAGGAGAGCTAAATTAAAACAGTTTAAAAATCTAAAAATAACAAAAGGCTAACTTAAGAACCAGAGATTCGTGTTTATATCATTCTTGAAGGGAAAACAAGGAGAACAAGAATATAGATGAAAGAAATAAAAAAATGTGCCAAATTGGCAAACGTCCAAATTAAAATTTCCAAATTTCAACCTTGTTAGAAATAAATTTAATTATCATGCCATAATAATAAAATTAACTGTCAACAAAATTTAAAAACGCAAAAACAGACTCTTTATATATATTTTTTTAATGATTAAGCTAGATCGTTATTCAGTTCAGATTCGGCTACTCCGCAAATAAAAAAACTTCTATACTAGAAGATTTGGAATTACAGACTGAACATAACGAAAAAAAGTAAAGGTTAGGTCTTTTTTAATGTCGAAAACTTTGTTTGCAATTTAAAAAGTTTTCAAAAAATTGTTTGGATTTCCAGACAAAATCAGAATATGAAAGAAATACAATAAAAAGTGCGTAATATTTTATTTACATTAAACTACATGTTTAAAACAGGGTGTCCAAATTGACCCACCATTCCGATCTCAAAACTTGAGGATATACGAGGTCGGTCTGAATGACTTTAAGAAAGTTCGAATTATCTGCAGTTCAATTTTATTTTTTTATCAGCTCTATTTTACTGGATTTGAACAAAATAAATTCTCTATGCTACTTTTTCTACCCTACATGATGTTATTAGATTTACACACTGATGTTTGATCGCTATCATCAACTTGTTTTTTTTTACGGATTTTACGATCTCTAAGTTCTAAAACCATTGATGTATCGCACTTATCTCTTAAAAATTTCATTATAATGGAAAAGAAAGACAGAGAATTGATTTTTGGTAAGTAGATCTTACCAGGAAATTATTAAATGCTTTTTTAAAATAAGTGCGATACAGCTTTGATATTTTGAAACCTCAAAAGCTTCCAAACCAGTAATAAAAACCAGAACTGTATTAAAAAAAAAAGTTGATTGTGGCAGCTCAAAGACGAAAACGTCGGTGTGTAAATCTAATAACACTGTTCTTTAGAACAGAAAAAGTAGCAAAAGAATGTGAAATTTATTTTGTTATATCTGAGTCAACATAGTCATAAAAAAATAAAAAAATAAACGAATTTTCGTTTTTTTCCAAAAAGTCTTCGGAAGTTTTGAAATTTTTTAAACTTTAAGGTGGCAATTTGATCAACATCAAATTGTGCAACTTGTCTCCATTTAACCTACTTGCTTTCCTTCAAGTTTCCAAAGATAACAGATGAGGTTCAACTGGGACACCCTACTTGATTTATATTTACTGATGGAATTTAATAATTTTTATATAAGATATTTGTTTTGCCAAGTCACTTTCAAAATAGATTGCAGATCCATTTTTAATCAAATACTTATAACATTAAACAATTCTTATAGGTTTAAAAAGATAGGATTGAAATGACGCGGTTTCTCTCACCCATATGTGCACTGGAAAACTGATAGTAATAAAGAGATTAGATTGGAAACAATCTTTGCGTCCCTGATTACTTTTTAAGCCTATGTGTACCTGCACTTAGGGGTATTATGAGAGGTGCTGTCGTCACTAGAACATGCCAGTTACCTAGGGAAACCGGGCCCACTGCTCCCCCAGTAGTAACAGAACCCCCTATATGTACAATCCTGCAACGCCTAATACTAGCCTGTGGCAAGAACTGCCGTGGGAATGAAAATTACCGCCTGTTCAACAGCGCTGATCATCGCGGCATCGGCGCCCGTTCCTGTCCAATTACAGAACTACAGTCGGGATCCAAGATACCCAGGTCGAGCATGGCCCCCTGGCTTAGAGGGAGACTCTTCCGTCGATGGGCGAAGATCGATAGACGAACGGGTCAACACCTGACCCAGAACTCCCATTAGAACGCACACGTCTCCTGATAGCTGGACCATCCAGTCATCTCAGGAGATGGCTCCTGTGCCTTGATCCCAGCCGCCCTGACGCTGAACTAGGTTCAGGGCAGTGGACCCGCCTTCCAACGGGCCGCCGTGCTGGTGAAGGTGCCTCGCCTCCTTCTGAGAAGAGCCTCGATCCCGGCCTGGCACGCGCGGAGAGTTGCTGATTGAATTCGCGACTCTGCGTGAGCTCAGGTTGAGAATACCCTCATAAGCACATGGCCGTTCAAGATCGCGTGACCTGGCTCTGCTCAGGTCTGACCATGACCTGCTGGTCTGTTTAGATCAGGTTTGACTCCCTCACGACGAGCAGAGTTAGAAACCACCCAGACGTAACGGGGCAAAGCCGGGGTTGGGAATTACGAAAAGTGTAGGGGGGGGGAAACGCGCCCAAACACAAAAAGGGGCGCGGGGACCTCTACTTGAAAAGACCGCCAAGGGTTCCCTTTAAAACCGATAGGGCAAGGGTGATTTTCACCAGGCGAGGTTGTCCGGTGATATACCACCAGAGCAGAAAACCAAGCCAAATAAACCCCGACATCTCCAATCCGCCCGAGCCCCCAAAAACATGTCGCAGTGGATGGGGGGGAAAGAAACAACGTCGAAATCTTAAGATGTGCATGGAACGACAGAGGCACAACGAAATCGTTAAAAAGAAAAGTGCCTGCCGAAAAACAGGAACGGCAGATGAGGGGGAATTTTCACGTCCTTTCATTCTGAGACAACTATTAAAAACCGAATCATCACCATAAGAGCGAAACGCACCATCTTGGTGATGTCCCGGTTCGTGGGAGGGAGAACGGCCCTGCTCAGCCTGGGAACGGAAGCGGAGTCTATGAAAACGAAATTAAAGCCCCCAAAATCCGGGGGCCCCCTAAAGGAGCCCATTTGGCCATCATCATCGGGGCGCGTTCGTGCCTAGATGCAACGAGCCCGCGGGTTACAGGGGGCTATGGACCTGACCTTTTTTGTCGAGGGTCCATAGCGAAATTTTTGGGTTCCAGCATACGCTCCCTTTTTGCGTGTGGGGCCACCGGATGACAACGGGAACAACCGTTACCTGTGAGCAAAGGCTTGGGAAAAGGCGCTCAAGGAGAATGGCAACACCGCAAGAAACATTGAGCATGTTTCTCCCCGGGACGGGTGTCGTAAAATTTGGGGCCGTATTTTCTTTAACACTTCTTCCTGGGAGTTTGACACGCCATTATTGTTCCATAGCCAAAGCCTCGTCATCTACCAGTGACGCGGATGTTTTTGGATAGGGGAATCCACTGTCCCTACCCACTACCCAGCGAACCACTGCCAAGGAACGGCCGAAAATTAGCGGGGAAAGAAGACCCTGTTGAGCTTGACTCTAGTCTGGCACTGTAAGGAGACATGAGAGGTGGCATAAGTGGGGAGTTGGGGAACATCGCGGGGTTTAAAAACCAATTTCTTTTTACTTTTTTATTTTCTTTCTTACGAGGGAGAACGCGTGCGCCGCCACGAGGCGCGGCTGTCCCCGTTCCCGAACCAAAATAGAGGGGGGCATTCGGGAGCCGGGCCCGCGTTGATGGCGGGTTCGGGGGCCCTTCGCGTCGTTGGCGTTTTTAGGGAGGGTTTCCCTTTGTCGTTTTATGCTCCCGTGGGTCTGATTCGAGGACACTGCCAGGGAGTTGTTGGAAACATCTTCAAAGAATAAACCGCAGGTGTCCAAAACCGCTCAGCGAGGACAGAAACCTCCGTAAAAACATATAAAAAGCTGGTTTTATCCGATGTTCAGTCGTTGACGCGACGTCGCTTTTTGATCCTTCGATGTCGGCTCTTTTTCCCATCATTGCGGAAGCAGAATTCGCCAAGGTTTTATTTGGTTTTAACCGTTAAGAGCGGAACGTGAGTGAATAGACGAATTTTTTGAGAATAGTTAGTAGTAAGTGACGATAGAGGACAAAATTCCAAGACTTTACCCCCCCCTCCCCCCCCCAAAATTGAATTATCTCGGCCGTTTGAAGAGATATTCCCCAACCGTTTGGGGTTGGGTTCGGGAGGTGTAGGGAAAATGAAAATTGTCAAACGGAAGTTTAGCCGGGAAACCCCTAAATTTTAAAAAACCAGGGTCGAAAAGCCCATTTTAATCGGAACGAGAGCAGATGACGAATATGCCGAAAAAATGCCGAGCGTGGGGGAAAAGCCGAATTATTTTTTCGCGAATTTTATCTCCCCGGGTTCCCGGGCGTTTATGCCGAAAAAGGGAAAACCGGGTATTGTAGGAGTTAAAAAAATTTATTTTCGAAAATAAAAAAAATCGCAAAAATTTTTTTGATATTTTTTTTTTTTTATTTAGGAGGGTGGACCGATTTCGAAATCAAAATCGGTTTGTCGGGTCAAAAAAAAAATAAATATTTCGAACCAGATCGAATCAAAAAGAAGGGGGAACAGGGGGGGTTAGGTTCGATTTTTCAGGAAAATCGGCGGGTATCCCCCAAAACTAAGTTAAGAAAATTTTATATAATTTAAAAAAAGAAACGATTTTTCTATAAAAGAGGTTATATGAAAAAATGTTTAACCCAAGGGAGAGATAAAAAAATCCAATTTTTAAACTCAAATTTTGAAAATTTTGTGACGTCATTATCGACCTAAATCGGTAAAAAGGGATATAGGTTATCATAAATGATCTTTATCGATAAAAATTTTCCCGAAAATCGACCCTAAAAAATTCAATTTTTAAAAAAATTTCTACAGGGACAAAAGAAAACTAAAAAAATAGGTTTCTTTATAACCCCAAAAAACCATACATTTTAAAAAAAAAAAGTATATAACTAAAATTAAGATCTACTAAAAATATGATTTCCTTTTTTGGTTTGAGATTTTTTGTTTTTAAATTTTTTAAACTTTAAACGAATATCTCGAAACAAAAAAAGTTTATAAAAAATTTATTTAATATAAAATGTAGCTGGGACTAGCTCTATAAAAGGTTATATAATGATTTTCATAAAAAGTCAATACGAAAAAAGATTTTAAGATTGTTTTTTGGTCCAAATTTGCCTGGCGAGCGGTGAAAAAAAAAAAATTTTTTTCGTAAATATGGGTTTTTTTTTTGTGGTAAATGTATTTCAGGGTAATTTAAAAAAAAAAAGTAAAACCTTAAAAAAATTAAAAAAAAAATTTTTAAAAATTTAAAAAAGCCTTATATTATAGAAATCGAAAAATACCCTCAAAACGGGGGAGTTTATCAAAATTTTCGCCCTTAGTAAAAGTAGATTTTCTTTGTAAGATTTTTACAAATTTCTTTTAAAAAATGTTAAAATTTTTTAAAATGTTACGATTTTCTTTCCAAAAATGTTACGATTTTCTTCCCAAATGTTACGAAGTTTTTTTCTTGAAATTTAACGATTTTTTTTGCAAAATTTTAAAACGATGTTCTTTCTGGGAAGGTTCTTTCCATGGTCCTGCTGCGGAAAATCAGCAAATAAACGGATGATCCGCTCACTGCAAACGATTCTTGGGGTACTGAAAAAGAGCGGTCGTCCGTTTTTGCATTAAGTACTCGCCGTGGCAACCAATCACAGCACTCGACGCTCTACATGACGGGTGGGCGAAAAGTGTTTGTGACAAAATTTGTTGTGTTGTGGAAAGTTATACGATACTTTGGAGTAAGATATAATTGATGATTGTTGCAATACATATATCCGTTTTCTTTATATTAAGTAAAAAAAATTTTAAATATAGAAAATTTATAATATTATAGGAAACGTCTATTTTATAAGAAATTTTAATTTTTTTTGTTTTCAAGTAATTTCTAATCTTTAATATTTAGATTTATTTTCAAATTATAAAATTTATAATATTTTAGGAAACGACGATGAAGGCCACCGAACCGTCCGATGTCCATCTTACCGGTACGTCCGAAAATTGGGGTTTTTACGAGGGTCAGGTTTATCATTTTCATTACCAGATTTGCACACTTTTCCCAAACGGGTAAATTTTAAAAAAATCAATATTACTTTTTGACGTTAACGAGGCTACGAAAACGTTTAAATTTTCAGATCGCGTACAAAAGTATTCTGAAAATGAGGGAAAAAGGTGAAAAATAATGTGTTTTGTCAGGGGTACAATGAAAGAAAATTTTTTAAGAGAAAAACATTGCTGGGTTCCAAAAAATTTGATAATTGGTAGGCTTTAGGGGGAATATTATGGGTTTAAGCGTCAACTCCTTGGGGAAAGTCGTAGCGAGATCGCTGCGGTATTTGAAGGGGAGCCGACTGGAGATTTTCTCCTTAAAGTCTACCCGCGGCATCGCGATGGGGACAGCACAGATGGGGGGGATGCAGCAGGACAACAGCATGAGCGTAATCGTTGTCACGAATTAAGAAATTTAAATAAACTTGCGGACCCAATGGTATATCCTTTATTGTTTCCAAATGGCGAATTCGGACATGATTTTAGAAGCAAAAATGATTCTAAACACATAACTTTCGCAAATTTATAGGCAGAATGATGAAAAAAGGGAAAAATTTTAAAATTTTTCATCATAGTGAAATTGTCCCAAAAATATAATGACATTGTAAAAAACCGCAACGATTTATGGTTTATAAAGAATCATTATAAACAAAGAGCCCGGGACGACGTACGATAAATTTCAGCATTACATAAGGGAAAAGCACAAAAGAGGGGTTTCAGGGGGTAAAGTTCATTTGCCGCCGTATTTTCCCTGGGGGTTCAGGCATCAAAACGATTATATTTGACGCTTTACGGGGGGTAGGGGCCACGGCAAAAACCCGATTTATTTGGACCATGACATGTTCTCCTTATTTGAAATAAGTGAGAATTGCCCGGCACCTCAGAAATGGTGCCCTCGGCGACCTGGGTGCGAGCCCATAAGTGATGGAATTTCTGAACGATTGCGTTCTAAACGTTTTCGGTACGTCAAAAAATTTTCATTTTTTGAATTTCAAAAAAGGGTTTCACGCTCATATTTTGCATTTCGAACAAGAAGATAAACCGACACGGTAGAAAGAGAGATAGGATAATTTGTGCAAAATTCCCACGCCTATAGGTTTTAACATGCCACGGTGGCGGAAAAATACGTACATCGGGCCTGTTCGATAGATTCCACTTCGGCCCTTTTTAGGGAGGGTTGCTGAAAGCTTTGAAAGCCTTCGAGAACACCGAACTTAACTATATCCAATCCACCCGGACGGTCGTCCCGAATATAGAGACGGAAAAAAAGGAAAAGTCATTGAGGAAAAAAATGGAGATTACAAAAGCCGACATAGTGCCTTTAAAACCCCACGCCGCGTTAAAATATAGGTTTATTAACAAAGGGGGTGGGGAAATTGCCAGCGTCAAAATTTTTATAAATATGTGACGAAGGGTGTCGATATGGCACTATTACCACTAAAAAAGATAGTAAAGTAAAAGGGCAAATTATCGATTGGACGAGATAACACGCACCGGACGCCGGTCGTGAGTTTCCGGGGGCGTTTGGGTTTTTTGGAGTACAAAAAGGAGACGTTTTATACAGTTTCGCCACCGATTACCTCCAAAACATGCAATATGTCGTTTTTAAAGAAAGGAAACGACTTTAGCTTAACGACAGATCCGATAGCGGGTGTCACCGCCCTTCGCTCTTAACCAACGGGCGTGAAGACAATACAATACATCGAAATTCCGGAACATTACGTGTGGGAGCAAAGAAGATCGTGGGGACGACGTGTGAAAGAACAAAGCGGGGGGGGATGGAGGTTTTTAAAAGACCAAAACTTTTTTTTTGGATGTCCTCCAGCAACGAGAAAAGGGGACCCCCTTCGAAGACCTTTGTTCTTTCGAAGAGGACTTTTGATCACGAAAACTTTTAAAAAGGCTTGTCAAAAAACCTTTTTCCGAGTAACGATTTGAAGGGGTGGTTTTTGGGAAACCTCCGAGAAAACCTACCACATAGGCTTAGACGTTTTAGCGTTGATGTTGTTGATAGGCTAAGGGGGAAATTTTACTCAAGTGTTTAAATTTTTTCACGAATTTAAGATCCCTTTTTTGATTTCTAAAGGACGACAAGATAAAAGAAAATCCCACTTTTGCATTGAGAAATATTGAGCACCTTCAGAAATAAAAAAGGACTTACTTGGAAACCCCTTTGTTCCGTTGGGAAAAGGCGAAAACGATGTATTTCCCCGGGGGGCGGTGAAAAAGCGAAAGAACAAAAAGACATACAAACAACCCCGACTATACTCCAGACATAAAAAAAAGACAAAGCTTAGTTTTTCCCAAATTTTTTCCAAAAGTATAAAGTGGGATGCTTAATGAGACCAGCGAAGGATAGCGTGTCTTTTCGCCCTGCTTCGGGAAAATTTTGATGGAAATTTTTATACGGTCCCCTAAAAATTTAAAGATCTCGGTACCCGCTTTTTTTGGCCCATTCCCAAAACGTCCCCCCAAAAAAAAAACCCAAATTTGGGGAAAATTCCCCGGGGAAAAAACGTTATTATAGCGTGGATCCTTTCCCAAAAAAAAGAGGAGGGTTTCCCAAAATTCCTGGGCCCCTTTCCCCCAAAGCCTTTTTAAAAAACCAAATTTTTTCCCCCCCGTTTTGGGGAAAAATTGGGGGGGGGTTTTGATGTTCTGGGGAACACGAGGGGTTTGATAAAAATTTTTAAAAAAGGTGTTTTGATTCGTTTTCTTTTCAAAACACTTTCAAAAATCGGACTTTTCCCGGTTTAAAAGTTAAAAAAAAAGGCGGGGCCCAAAAATGTCAAAATTTAAAAAAGGGGGTTTCCCCCCCCTTTTGGGGGGGGGTTTTTCGGGGGGTTTTTAATTTTTCCAAATTAGGTTGCTTTCCCCTTTTACGGTTAAAAAAAAAGGGGGGCAAAAAGTTTTGGGGGAAAAGGGGTTTTTATTTTTCCGACACCCTTTTTTCACACGGTCAATTTCGGCTTTCCGGGGGCCCCGGGTTTTCTAGATCATTTTAGAATAAAAGTCTTTTAAAAGGGGAAAAAAAGGGTAAAAATTTAAATTTCAGGGACGGAAAAAAATTAAAAAAAAGGGAAATTTTGGTTTTTTTGGCCCCGGGGCCCCAAACCCCGGGGGGTCTTTTCTTTCCCCCGCTAAAACCGCCGAGGCCCCCCGACGCCATTTTTCCTTTTCCCCCCTTACCTCTAAACAAACCCCCCCGGGGGTGGCGACCCCGGGCGGAAAAAACCCCAAAAATTGCCCAAAAAAAAAAAAAAATCGGGGGCTTTTTTAAAAAGCAATTTAAAAAAAAACAAATCAAGATAGACAAAAGGAAAAGGCCCTTGCCTTGGGGGTTTTTAAAAAGCCAAAAAATTCCCCAAAAAAAAACTCCGACACCCCCCCCCACCACCCATCAACTCACTAAACACCCCCTACCCCGGGCGAACCAGAAAACCCAAAACCGTTCATCCCCCAAATTAAAATTTTCCCCAATTTAAAATTCCCCAAAATTTAACCCGGGGTTTTTTGGGAAAATTCCATATTGATCTGTTTCACTCGATTTTAAAAAAACTTCCTTTTAAAAACCCCCCAAACCCAAAAAATTTTCTTCAACCCCAAAAACGTATTGGGCCTTTTCCGGGGCCCCCAATTCCAAATTTTTTTCCCAAAACCCCGGGGTGGGTGGGGGGTTTAAAAGGGCAATTTTATAAAAACCCCCCATTACGAATTTTTTAAAAAATTTTAAAAAAGTCGGGATGGGGGGGGCCCCAAAAATTTTAAAAAATTGGTAAATTTTTCATGTTTATTTTTGAAATATTTACAGGCTGTATCCCCTTTTAATCCCCCAATAATCCCCCATAAAGTCCTTATTAATCAGGGGGGAGGTAATCGGCGCGTTTGCTAAAAAATGGGGTGACTATGGGCCCCCGGCGACGACCCTTTCGTAAGTTGTTTGGGGAAACAGTTAGGGATTTTTTCCTTTTCGCTTTTGCAAAAAACCCCGCTTCAAAATTTCCCCCTTTTTTAAATTTTATATCATTGGCATTTGCACTTTTTTTTATTTGAATTTTTGTGTTTACCGATTCCCCAAAAATTTAAAAAAAATAATTAAGGCAAAATAAAAATTTTAAACAAGTTAGATTGATGTTTTTATTTTTTTTAATTATAAAAAATTTTAAAAAAAAATTTTTTTGTTTTTTTTAAAAAAAAAAAAAAAAAAAATTTAAAAAAAAAAAAAACCAAAAAAAAAAAAAAATTATTTTTTTTTTTTTTTGGGGGAAGTCCCCTTAAAAAAAAGGGAAAAAAAAAATTGTCCTTAATTTAAACAACCCCATGAAAAAGGGCCCTAATTTAATCAATTTAAAAATTTTTAAAAAAAAATGGAAAAAATTTTAAATATTTAAGTTTGTTTTTTAGGAAAAAGGGAAAAACCCCTAACCCCCCTTTTCCCCCACCCTTTTAAAAAAAATTTTAAATTAAAAAAAAAAAGGTGCTAAACCCAAAAAATATTAAGTTCCATTTTTTTTAAAGGGAGCAAGAAAACCATAGACCATTTCATCACTTATAAAAAATTTAAATTTAAAAAATTTAAAATTCTAAACACAAAAATAATAAAAAGTTCTATTTTTTTCCCGGGGGGGAAAACCACTAGGGCCACTCATCACTTATAAAAAAAAGGGAAAAAAAAAAATAACAGGGGCTAAACACAAAAAAAAAAATTTAATTCTTTTTTGTTTTGGTGGGGGGAAAACCACTAACCACTCATCACTTATAAAAAAAAGTAAGTTAAAAAAAAAAACGCAAAAACAAAAAAAAAAATTTTAAATTCTAAATTTTTTTTGGGGGACAAATAAAAAACAATATAATGGTATACTGGGCTGGGGGTTTTTCCGTCCCCGGGCAGGTTGTTTTACCCTACTATTTTTTCGTCGTTGCGATAAAAAAAAACCTGCTCAGTACAAAAAGGGGGAAAACCCCCGGTTTTTTACATTTTTTTTTTCCCCCTAGCTCCGGCGGGCCCCGGGGGCGAAGCCCATCCGTTGGTTTTTTCCCCGAACGCCTCTAAGGCCGGGATCCTTTCTGGGCAAAAAGGGGGGAACGAATCTCTTTTGGGTTCCCAAATCGAAAAAGGGCCCCAAAAAAATGTGACTTTTCTAGGGGGGTCGGCGTCCCCCGGGCGTCCCAGCCCAAAATTTTTGCGGGGGGATCGGTCGGGGGGGGGATCGTCCTTTTCCCCGACCAAACCTCTTTGGGGGTCGATCATGGGGATCACAATCGTTTGGTGTTTGGGGAAAAAGGTTTTCTGTAGACAAAAAACGTACCTGGCGGGGGGTTGTCCCCGGGAGAGCAGTTTCCCCCCCCGCGATCTGTTGAGACTCAGCCCTTGGGTTGGGGTTCGTCTTGTCGGGGAGACCCCCGGGCCCCTCTTTTTCTGCTGGATGCTGCTGCTGCTGCTGCAATATAGCAAGCAGTAAAAAAACCTTAAAAAGGGGAACTGAAAACAATTTTTGTTTTCCGTTTCGCCTTTTTTTTTAAAATACAGTTATTATTACTTCTACAATGGGAAAAAGGGTAGAAAACATTTTTTTCTCGGTTTCTTTTTTTGTCAAAATCGGTTATTATTCTTTACCAAAGGGGGGCAGAAAACAGCTGATGTTTTCTCTTCCCCTTTTTAATTTCCCAAATACGGTTTTTTATTACTTCTACCAAAGGCGAACGCAGAAAAACAGCTGATGTTTTCTCTTACGCCCAAAAAATCAAAGTAAATTATTTTACTTCTACCAAAAACGAACGAAAAACAATTTTTTTTTTCCTTCGCCTTTTTTATTTTTTAAATACAAATTATTAAACTTCTACCAAAGGCGAACCAAAAAAAAGCTTATTTTTCTCCCTTCCCCCCTTTTTATTTTCAAAAATACGGTTTTTTAATTTCCCCCCTTTACCCAAAAGGGGAACGCGAAAACAGCTTATGTTTTCTCGTTGCCTTTTTTTGTCAAAGTACGTTATTTTACTTCTACCAAAAGCGGGGCTAGAAAAAAATTTTCGTTTTTTCGTTCGCCATTTGTCAAAATACAGTTTTATTTCTTCTACCCAAAAGCGAACTGAAAAAAATTTTTTGTTTTTTCTTCGCCTTTTTTATTTTAAAATACGGTTTTATTCTTCTAAAAAACGAACGTAGAAAAAAATTTTCTTTTCCGTTCGCCCTTTTTTTTTTTAAGTACAGTTATTATTACTTCACCAAAGGCGAACGCAAACAACAGCTTATTTTTCTCGGTTTTGCCCCAAAAAATTTTAAGGTCGGTTTTTATTTCCCAAAAGGGGGGCAGAAAACAGCTTATTTTTCTCGTTCGCCTTTTTTTTTTCAAAATACAGTTATTATTACTTCTACCAAAAACGAACATGAAAAAAATTTTCGTTTTCCCCTTTTGCCTTTTTTTTTGTTTAAATACAGTTATTATTACTTCTACCAAAGGCCAACGCAAAAAAAAGCTTATTTTTTCCCCGTTCGCCTTTTTTTTTTCAAAAGGGAAATTTTATTTCTTCTCCCAAAAAGGGGGGCAGAAAAACAGCTTATGTTTTCTCGTTCGCTTTTTTTTGTCAAAATACGGGTTTTTATTACTTTACCCAAAAGGGGAACGCAGAAAACAAACTCCCCTTTTCTCGTTCGCCCTTTTTATTTTTTAAAATCCAGTTATTAATACTTCTCCAAAAGGGGAACA